>JAMWET010006793.1:15000-65000 GCA_024036415.1 Prochilodus magdalenae
GTACAGTTTCCTTGCTTTTGGTTGCCGCATGCAGTCATTATATATTTGTAGGGCATCTGACTCATGAGCAAAAGCCTCAGCTGCTCTCAAAGTATGGCAAAACAATGGAAATTAATTACATCTTTCCGCAAACGGCCTGTGCCCTCTCCAGCGAGTTTATTGTTGAAGACTGTTGGGTTCGAGTGTAATGAATTGTTTTGTTCCCTCTCGTTATTGCCCTTGATAAGTGGCTACGCACAACAGCTATGTACACCATCCTGCCCCAGCTCTTCCTGGCGCACAACCGCGACGACAAAGTTTCCATAATGACAAAGAAATTAAGAAAGTCGCTCACCAAGTTCTGCAACACCTGCAGCCTCAGCTGTAATGCTTACAGATGCTGCCAAGATCCAGCCAAAGGATGCTGATGGAAGATAATACGGCTCTATGAGCCAGAACCACTGTCCCTGACCTTTGCTATGCAACACTCTGCATTAAAGTTAGATATAACGAACGGCATGCTCGTTGCTTGAGGATCAGCAGTGTGCTGGAGGAAAAGAAGGAAACGGTCCATGAATCAGAATCCTTCCTCGCAGAATTGAGGGAGACTTAAATAAGCCATTCAGTCTTGGCATTTGCATCTGGACCCAGTCCAGACCTGATTATGGAGAATAATGACACAGAAGCAGTTGTGGAGTTCACTTCGCCCCCGTGACGTCATTCGGACTCTCATCTCTTAATCATGAAGGACTTTTCACCGCTTTTTTTCTGGCGCGCAGGTCTCTCTTTTCTATCTCTCTCTCTCATCTCTCCCCCTGGCCTTTCACTATAATTGGAGATAGACGGCTGCGGCTATTGTCTGTGCCAACTGTATGGGGCAGAATGGAAGCGAAATGCCAACACCTGAGGTGAAGTCAATATCTATCACTCCTGGTTAGATGTGTGCATGGAGCATGGCTGCTTCTCAGCCAGGCAGGCTGTCTCTTGGTCATGCAACTTTCAACGTGGTTGGATATATCGCTGCTGTCACAGCAAAACCTTGTATATCCATTCTAGTGATTTCTCTATCTAGTCAGATTTTGAACCGACAGGAATGAAACTTGGAGGGTAGGTTTGACATTGTGAGACATGAGAATGATTCAAGTTTCATTCTCAGCCGTGCATGTGGCATAAGCAAGAGTGGACTTTACCTGACTGACGCAACTTTCAGCAGTCAGCAGTGCCCTTAAAGCCACGCCAATGTCACCAAAGACTGCAATGGTGTTGTGTCAGACTGTCACGGAGTGACTCAAAATGGCAGCAGGTCATCTTTAGTGATGGGTCCAGCTTTTGTATTAGTAATGACAGCCAACAAATCTGTGTGTGGAGGCACCAAGATGAAGGGTTTGTTGTCACTAGTCACATGTCCAGAAGGCCTGGTGTCACTCCACCTCCACCCCTACCAAACAAGCTGCAGGAACTGGCTGAGAATGTTCAAGCTGCATGAGATGGATTATCACAGGACACCATCAGGAACCTCTACAACTCCAGACAGAAACATCTGGCATGTAGCATTAGCAAACATGTTGGCCTGAAGTCATACTGAGAGACACTACTTCTGTATGTGTAGCTCAATAAGTATTACCCATATGGGTCATTTATTGTTCCTGGTAATCTTTATCTTCCTTCCCAACAGCACTGCAGTCCCACACTTCCTTCGGGGTGCAACACGGAAGTGGTCTGAAATCGATTGCTCCGGGTACAATCTTGAACTAAGATTCCATAAATCCTATGGTATACAAATCTGGCCTTATCCTAGCACTGCTTGGTAGTGTCCCTCTTCAAATACACCTCCTAAGCCTGCGGAGTTGAATCAGCCATGTTTAAACAGTTGTATCACCAAACTCTTCTGGATACTGGCGCCTCAAGGAGCGGAGCTGGACAGCCCAGACTATTTAGTCATCCAAATATGTTCCTTTACTCATTTCTCATATGCGTGTACCTGCTGTTCTCCTTTGAAGTCCACAAGCATAAAGTCTAGGCCAACTTTTCCATTATGAATGTTTTCCACATTTGTTTTCTTCGCGGCAGAGGGATCCCGAGCCGCCGGCACGTCTAAACACTCTAATCCGATCAGGTTAAAAACGAGCAGACATGAAAAAGATCGGGCTGAGGCAGCACGGCCTGCCTGCCTGCGTCTGAGCTTAGCCTCCGGCACACATCAGCACACTTTCTGAGGGGGAGGCGGGGGCCGCCTGTGTTTTCCAAGCAACGTCTCTTTCTCGGTATCGAATGCTGGATCGTTAACGTGAGCTTCTTGGGTATGCTAGCAGCCGAGCGGCTGGCTCGCGGAAGGCTCTTCTTTAATGGCTAAAGCTTTCCTTAAGGCTTTCAAAAGCCCATTTATAACTCTGACAGTGAAAGAGAGCAGGGCAGAGCTCGGAGTCAAAATTGATCAACACGAGCCACAAAACGTCGTGCTTCAGAGACTTCTGAGAGGTCTTTGGAGTCAATGCCCTCCGTTATTTTTCCACAGCTGGACTGTCAGTGTGTGCGAGGTGTGACCTGAATGAAGAATCCATGAGTGTGTGCGTGTGCGGGAAGGATTACCTCTGAGACCATGCGCATGTCACCACGCTCAAGAAGTGCAAAGTGGTCTTATATGGCCATATGCCTTTTGACCGTCTCTGTGAAAGACGTGGAGGTATGAAGGTGACACATTCTGTCACCTTCAAAGGACTCCTACAGAGGAAACTTTCAGGGTTTCAGGCTGAACTTGGGTTCCAGCACAGTTTGCGTATCCCTGCTCAAACACTCCAACCAAAGCTGGTAATTAACTGCTGGGCTGAATCAGCCACTGTGCTGTGCACTACTATCCGGCCCTCCTCGACCAATCTTCCCCACCCCTGGTATGAAGGAACCGTGTGCAGGATCACCATTAATCCATCCACATGTTACAGTTCAAGCCCTCACCCACTTGACGGTAATACTTCCCCTTTGGGGAATCCCTGACACCATCATCAGGGGCACTCCATTACTTAATTAGCTCAAGCCATGTTTATCAGATGAAGGGCTGATGGACTAAGTTAACATACAGTCATGACCGAAAGTGTTGGCACGCCTGAAATTTGTCCAGGAAAGAATTTCTCCCAGAATACTTCCCTCAATTATTTCCTTTGTGTGTTTCCAAACAACACATAATTATTTGACAGAATTTCACAGAAAAAACTCTGTGGACCAGACAAAATTATTGGCACCCTTTCAAAATTGTGTGTAAATAACGTGATGCTCGTTCAAACTCACCTGTGGCAAGGAACAGGTGTGGGCAATATAAAAATCACAAATGAAACCAGATAAAAAGGAGAGAAGTTGACTCAATCTTTGAATTGTGTGTCTGTGTGTGCTACACTAAGCTAGGGTAACAAGTCCATCTCCAGAGATCTTGATATTCCTTTGTCCACAGTGCGCAACATAATCTAGATGTTTACAACTCATGGCATGAAACGCTATGGCAGGAGACCCAGGAGGACCCCACTGCTGTCACAGAGACATAAAAAAGGTAGACTGCAGCCAAAAATGTACGTAAGGAAGCCAAAATTCTTCTGGGAAAACGTCTTGTGGACAGGTGAGACAAAATAGAGCTTTTTGGTAAAGCACATCATTCTACTGTTTACCGAAAACGGAATGAGGCCTAGAAAGAAAAGAACACGGTACCTACAGTCAGATATGGTGGAGGTTCAGAGATGTTTTGGGGTTGTTTTGCTGCCTCTGTTACTGGGTGTTTTAACTGTGTGCCGTTCTGAAAGGGTCAGCAATGAGATCTTAAAACTACTGTTGGGAGAATGCACTCGTCAAATATAATAGACCTGGAGCAATTTGCAAAAGAAGTGTGGTCCAAAATTCCAGTTGAGAGGTGTAAGAAGCTTGAGTGAAGCGACTGATTTCTAAAGGGTGTGCAACCAAATAATAAGTTAAAAGGGGATAATCATTTTGTCCAGTCTTCTGTGAAATTATTCACACAAAAAAATAAACGTGTATAACAAAACGTGTGGAATTACAATCATTTTCTGGGAGAAATGTTTCATTTTCTGTAAAAAATTCAAAGTTGGCAACACTTTCTGCCATGAGTGTAAGTGGTGACTTCATCACTTTCCTCTACTAGATGGACAGCTAGCATGCTAAAGGCTAAACAGCTAACAAACAAAAAGGCTTCATGCTTATAGCCAGCATTTACTCACTAATTTCATGTACGATATGATTGAACGTCAAACATTCTGTATTGAATGGCTAGCTGATTAGCTCACTTATGCTAGTCTACCAATGGTAAGCGCAATCAGTTTGTATTATCTGCCCTTCCGCCCCTTCTGGAAACTTGCAAAATACGTCTGAGTGGTGAGTCAAGTGGGCGAAGGCATGATAAAAAAAAGAGTACTGAAACTATTGTTAAATAATGAGATTAAAGAAAACTCGCTTATTTTTGGGGGATTTTTTTCAGGAGTGATATCAATCGTTTAGTTGAGCAGGTATTATATTCAGAGAGAAGCAAACTTTACAAGGGCTACACCTAAAGTATAATGCGGCTGATACAGATTTTTGAAGAAGGTAAAAGGCTCTAGGCTGAGAGAATATTATACATTATCTATATATATATATATATATATATATATATATATATATATATATATATATATATATATATATATATATTAAAACTGGTGCTGTTAGTTTATTTACCCAGTTAAGCTTACCAAGCGTATATTAGTTTGCTGGCTTTGATAAGGTCGGCACCCTGCTAACTGTTTGCCCCTGCTGACCCATCTTTGGACCCCTCAGACTGCTGTCCACCATAAAAGATAGAACTAGTTATTAATCTCCTCAGATTTAAAATGGACAGGGACTTTTATTTTAGAAAAAAAAGACAAAAATTACAAACAGATAAAAAATAAAAAAATAAATAATTAGCCTGATATAAAATGATTTTGCTGAAAATGATGTTGCTGATTTGCTAAACAAATTTACAGAGAAGGTAGGTAGATGAGTCATCGAACTGAACTGTAAGGAAATTGTGGAACACTGAGGTAATAACCCTGCTGGTCAATCCTGCACGGTCATATCCCTATTGTTGGAACAAAACCTCAAATCTACAAATGCTGCCTGTATAGGAGAAGGAAGAACATTCTTTTAATGTCAGTCAGTGGAACCAGACTGGCCTGAAATAGCATCTGCTATTGGTCCATATACAGATTTATGTTTTTTAAACTGGAATACCCGCCTCGCTTTTTGAGCACACCTTTAGTCGAAGTGAATTGCTTGTATAAAAAGGCACACGGACCTGAAGGCCTGGCACCAAAGCACTTGTGATATGAAGGTAAGTAATATTACCCTACTTGGAATTAGAGGTTAGCGTATAAGAGACCCAGTGTTCATGCAACAGCAAATTCACACCAAGAGTAAATGTGTGGCAGAGATCTGGGTTTTATGGAATGACAAACGACTCATCATTTACCCCCCACGTCCACGTACCCATAACCCCACCGCAGGCATATTCAGAGGTTCCTCTATCAGGTACATCCATCATCTAAGAGATCAGACGTGCAACACATTTGTCCGTGTTCCAGTAATTCACTGATCCAGCATTTAAAAGCAGTGACGGTGATGAAAGCTGTACAGGCATCCGCTTGGAATTTCAATGAAATTGTGATTAAAAGTTGAAATCCTTTGGCTGAGCTTCAAGTAAAATTGGATATTTTGATCTCTACCTGATGTTACTAATCCAGGAAAAAAGCCTGAGAAGGTTCCTACATGCAAAAAGCTTGAAGAGAGTCTGCCGCCCCTCTGTGAACGAGAACCAGCCATCCGATGTCAAGTGCAATACTGCGTTAACCAGCCTGAATGATGTGTTAAGTAACAAATCTCACCAGCGAGACAAATTGAAGGCACAGAGATCAGGTTTAGTGGGATATGTACACCATGTTAACAACCCCACACTGAATCTTTCAACTTCAGATTCTACTGAGGACGTGAAAATGCTAGGATTAACAATGACAGTGGTATATATATATCCTGTACACTTCTTATTGAGACCTGCAGTTGCTACCCCGTCACAGACTAAAATAACTCAATCCTATTATATACGGTGCCTCGCAGTACAACCCCCCCGAAAGTATCCCGTATTTTCTGTATTCCAAACAAAACTCTGTATTTTACAACTGAGCCTCTCTGATAAATAAAACACATGTTAACCATGACAACTTTTAAATGACCAGCTCTTTTGTTTTCCAATTTATTGTGTACAAGATTTCACCACCACACTGTGGTTTATTATGTTTAATTTTGAATACAGGGCATCAAATAATGTCATACCATTTTATGACTTTTAGGAAAAATGCTACTTATATGTTCACTTGTGTTCATTACAAGGGCTCAGCTGGATTTTGTGCAGATGGCTTGGGGTAAAATCTTTTTATAGCGAAGTCAAAGAACAGCATTTTCTCCCCCTCCCCACCCAAAAACAACCCCATCAACAAATGGCTGTTAAAGGAGTCATTGTATTAAAGGAGCAATATGTAAAACTACACAGTCTGATGAATTTAGGCTCTACTCAGTCCCTCCACCTCCCTCCTCACTCATCCCCACTATTTACTTACCAATCTGGAAGAAATGTTTTGAGCAACAAACTTCATTCCATTACTCTTCAAGAACGTCTCCACAAGTGGAAAGTACAACCCCAAGTCAGAAAAAGCTGCCATAGTATGAAAAACTTCAAAGCCATTGTTTCTTACATTGTTTCTTACAAGAAACAAGTATGGACCCAAGACATTTAATTTGATTATATACATTGTTTCCTGCAACACATTCCTAAAATGTGGCCACATTTGCCACTTCGTTATTTTTCCCATTCCTGCCTACAAGACTTGAAAAGGCGTTTCAGCACAGAGGCTACGAAGCAATGAAATGTTTTAGGTGTTATTTTGTCTCGTTCTTCCAGCAAAAACCTCCACACTTTCAAAAACCTCCACACATTGTCTAGTGGGGACAGGTCAGGACTGACCAGTACCCATACCCTCTTCTACCACAGCCGTGCTTTTGTAATGTGTCCATTCTGTAGTATTGAATTGTCTTGGTAGCATATGTTGTTTTAAGATCTCAGTGTACTTTTCTGCATTAGTGCTCCATCACTAAGGTGTAAGTGACCTTTACCGAGGGCATGGACACACTGACCCCATACTATGACAGACCCTGTCATTTGGACTTGTTGCTGATAACAGTCTGGATGGTCCTTTTTGTCTTTGGTCAGGAGCACACCGTGTCCCTGTTTTCCCAAACAGGATCTGGAATACTGATTTCATTTGACCACAATACAGATTTCCACTGAGTGTTGGTCCATCCCAGATGCCTCAGAGCCCAAAGAAGGAATCCTGAGCCCACGTGTTTATACCACTTAAACATGTAGACCACAAATCACTTTAAAAGCTCTGTGGCTCCAAAAAAAAAAAAAAAAAAAGTACTCAGTAAAAAATAAATGCTTGAAGGCATGATAGTAGCCCGACTGTGAGATGTGCTAATATGATTTGTGGTTAGACGGATTAGATGTCTCTGCTTACAGAAGAATACCGATTTGCAGGGTTGTAAAGGGGTGGCTTCTAATCTGATTAGCCAGCCAAAAGTTCCTTTAAGTCACTGGCCTCCACTTAAAGGTGGGTGTTTAGCATAAGGCTTCTGTTTTACACAGTCAGGTTGCCTTTGTGTATGTATCTCCGTACTGTAGCGCTTGACAAAGGTTTGTCAAAGTAATCCTGAGCCCATCTGCTCATACCGTTGCACACCTGAGGACAGGTTTGCAGGAAGAATAGGACAAAATAACACCTGGAACACTTGATCGCTTGGCCTCCTTGGTACCGAAACAGCTTAGGTATAGTGAGAAGTAATGGCAACATTGCAAAATGGTTAATGCTGTACCATCCCAACTGTTTTTGGAATTCGTGATGGGCCTGAAATGGATGCATATTAACAAAAGACATGAAGTTGACCAGTCATCGCATGGATATCTCGGATATAAACTGCCTGCAATGAAGTAAAAGCGTTTCTTTGCATTTAAGGCGGGAGTTTGCACATTTATAAGGAGGATGCACATGCCCATGGTGCACACTCATTGTGAGGATAACTTTTCTCAGTGTTGGAACCCTCTGCCAAACCACCCGAAAGTCCCTTCCGCTCCTTTATCACACCTGGCAAAATTTACTAGGGCTGCCACTCTGTGTGCTATTTATTGTAGGAAAGAATAAATGAGCCGAACTGTCACCTCAGGAAGGAACGGATGAAGCACATATACTCCAAGAGATCTCCTCAAGGGATAATCACGTCATTTGACATGAATAAACCCAGCTAAATTTACGTTTCTGACTGAAACTGAATTGTGGACTATAATCTCATTATGTTAAGCTGCCTTTTTGCCAACATGTAAAGCTTATCTAGCCTCAAAACCGCTACAGTTTTTGTTCTGATACGTTTTAATGCCTTGCTTAATAACAGACACAACCGAGGGCAGAAGCTTATATAACTTCAGGACCGGGTGTCTTCTGAGACAGATGGAGGATGACACATGGTGACCAGTTCCAAAGAAAAAAAAAAAAGAGAAAAAAAAAAAAAAAAAAAAACTTGTGGGGCAACATGCAAGGTGCATTAGAGGAACACAGATTTCACACAGACCAGATTTTCAAAAATGTGACGTATAGGCTTTACTCCGAAGCCCATACTGACTAAGTGCTTATACAGAATCAGGTGCCCTGTGTCCATATAACTGTATCCATTACGATGCTTTAGCCAGATCCTCTCCTAGACCAGGACTCTGGAAACGCTCCACATAGTATACCCCCAGGAAACAGAAGCACTAAGCACAGAGGCTAATTTTGCTCAGCGAAGCCTGAGCACTCTCAAACTACAACGCAACACAAGCTTGAAAGGTCCAGGATTACAGTCCCAGCTGTAAAGCCTACTTGGGTTTCTCTCTCAAGCAACACCCAAGTTCAGTGTCTCGCCACACTGCCCTCTAGTGCATGCCAAGTAGCTGGAGATTAAGAGAGCTGTTTACACAAAGAATTATGCATGTTCAACACTGGAAATGAAATCCAAACAAACTGGAGAGCTGTGAACATAGAAAGTTAGAAAGGCATTTTATTATTATTGGTTAACGAATAGAATTTCAAGATGTCCATATGTCCATCATGTTAAAACAAACAACTGTTAAACACATGTCAGATACCCCTATCCCAAAACTCTGATAAATATATGACTATGAATAATAAACCAAAAACAAAAAAAATCCATTTGCATTATTATTTACACTGTTTGAATATTGCAGTGTATAAAGCCTTCCCAAAGCACAATCACTCTGTACAAGGGGAAGCCCATCTATGTTTTTCACATTTTCTGCACGATTAAATTGTAGAGATGTCTTTCAGAGGGGGTGATGTAAAATACAGCTTGAAGAAACTTGCCGAGCCCAAATCGTTCACAGTGGCGGTGATGGGAACCAGACGTACAAAGAGTTTAATGCCTCTAAAAGAAAAAACTTGTTTTTTAAATCCATTCATGGAAGATGGGCACAGGGAAGACGTCCAAAGGCAAACCTACACTACACTCATGATATCAGAGGGAAAAATAGACAGTTGCAGGTTTGACCATCATGAGACATTGCACATGATCAAATTTCACGGATGTGACGGACAGGCAAGGGCAGGCCTTATCGCTGTACCTGACTGACCCAACAGCCACGATTGCAGACATTCATCTGGGTGATGGTAGGATGTTGACCGTCATTGCAGAGACGCTTGACAACACACTACATGATGCAGGCGGTTGCTTTGCTATAAAGACCGCAATGGCAATGGTGTTGTGCCAGACTGTCATGGAATGACTCAAAACTCTGGCAACAGGCCATCTTCAGTCCTGCTTTTGTCTTGGTGGGGATGACCAATGAATCCGTGTGTGGAGGCAGCATGGTCAGCACCAAGAGGAATTTTTGTTATGCCTCACCTGTCTAGAAAGCCTGGTGTTACTCCACATCCACCCCTACTGCAAAATCTACAGGGGCTGCCTGAGAATATTCAAGCTGCATGGGACTTATTACCGCAGGGCACTTACTTCGGGGTACAACTACTATTTTGACACTGAGCATATAGGCTATGTGTGAATGTTTATATTTGCGGGAGACTAGAACAACAAATAAAATGGCTATGTTTGTGTTGGGGTCTTTGGGAATCCTGGCTCCCATCTCTACCACTGTAGAAAGAAATCAGTTATTTATCCTCTACATCAATCCACTCTGAAACACTTTACATCTCTCCAATTAAAGCAGGCACACGTTTGGAAAAATCGGTGGAGTTCCCCTTTAAACCTGCCACGTTTTCGGTGGATTAAGCCTGGCGCTGGGTTAAAGCTGGGTTCAAATAGAGACCCGTCGCTCCCCCCTTCACAGACTAAAATAACTAAATCCCCATTGTTGATTGTGATTCTCAATCAAAAATCCATCTTCGTTCCAGAATGGACTCAATCTTTGGCTGTGAAAACATCCCTGTATGTTGAAGTCCAGGAATTCGATGGCTCCAAATAACAAACAGAAAGGAGGGAAAGGGTGCATATCCTTCATATAAGAATGTTCATATCCATATTCGTCTGTAGACAGAAAGATTGGCCTGCAGGCTAATCACTTTAAGGTCTAGATTATAGGACTCCTCCGTTTACACATGCTTTATAAACAGGGGCTCAACGAAGCCTAAAGGAATACATCAGCGTTTTCAACCTCAACTCTATCCGGCACATCTACAGCACTGAGTCAATTACCATAGACCATATTATTAATGCACTTCCCTGCTCTTAATACACAAGGCAAGCATAACCTTATTTATCCATGCTTCTATGCGTATTTCGGGATTGTGTGCGATTGTGTGTTGACAGCAGCGGATTGAGATTATGCTGAAAAAGTGGGTTTTCCTTTAAAAAGGCAGTAATCAGGAATATGAAAAGAAAACCCCATCCTCTACTATTTCTCAGCAAACTGCTGCATACAGTGCTATTGCCTCTCCCCATCCATTCACTCCTGACAACGCCAGCAGCTTCGTATGCTTTGGTCCCCAATGTGATAAGCAGTTAGGATCCTTAAGGGACAGTACTGCCAGGTACAATGGCAACAGCAGGCCATCAGCATCAACACTCAGCTAGCTGTTGTTTTTCATGCCTGGGTAGCTTCTATTCACTGTTAGGCACATTAGCATTTTTGGCCAGATTACTTCCTTAACCTCTCACTACTCAGGTTATCCACACAAATACAGAGTGAATCCGTCCCGGGGCATTGTGCCCACCACGAGCCAAAGCACAACATACATCACTCAGACCTCGGATGAGGCGCAATCGAGAAGAGACTGCCAGCAGACATAACAGAGGAATAAAGTGCTAAACTATAATGGGGATTTGAGAATTCGTTTTTTCGAAGACATGCAGTTCACTTAAAAAAAAAAAAAAAAAAAAAAAAAGAAAGAAAGGAAAAAAAAGGCTTCAGATGTGCCAGGAGTCGGAGTGGGGTTGTTTTAGGACAAGACGACAAGAAGGGGCTGATGAAACTGAGGACACTTCCAACTCCCAACAAGCACAGTGCCACTGCTTTTGAGTCATAGAGGTAGTTCTCTCTGGAGAATCTCTGAGACGTTTGCAGTATGAGGAGAGCCTTGAATTTCAATTATACTTCATGTTTATGTTGTTTTCTTGTGTTACCATGCGGGACTATCCTACATTCAGTATATCATCGCCATCATATCAAAATCATTTTATGGCCTTTAGATTGTATGAAACTGCCATGGTAACTGGACCGATAGCAATAGTCTAAAACTAATCCGTGTAACATTACAGTACATTTAAATAAAGAAAGTTGTTTCTTCTCTTGTGAGGGTACCATTTTAGAGTTATGAGGTTTTGTTACGGCAGCGACCATATTGAATGTTTTCATGCTAACCTTTTATTTACCTATAGCGATTCATGAAAGTAGAGATGAGCATGCATTTAAAAGCACCCCATACTGTGCAAAAGTCATAGCCTGTCCTATATCGATGTCATTTCCAGCCAAAAAAAAAAAAAAAAAAAAAGGCCATAAGAGATTGTTTTGGGTGATCCGATACAAAGATAATCCACTTGTATTAAAAGAAAGTCAAAGTAAAAGACATGATTTTAGTTCAAAATATGACTTAAATATATATAGAAAATGACAAACATACAAGACCTGGTGCTTTTGTCCATCTTCACACAACAAGAAGACAATGCTACGAGGTGGAAAGGATCGAGGCTTTTGGATTACATCTATTTTAAGCAGATGAAAATGCAACCAACGTCCATGACTGGAGTTGTGAGGTGTGGAAAAAGCAGATTTCTAAAAAAAACTGAAAGCACGTCTTCCGCAATAAGGGCAAAACGAAAAGACCCTTATATATTTCATGGTCGAGGCTTGTGCATAATTTATGTTTTCTGATGTGGGAATATGAATAACGGCCTTTCTGGCTGAAAATGAAATAAAAGAAGCGCCCCTAACTTTTGCACAGTTTAGTATATTTTAGCCGCATTGCTAGAAAGGGTCATCTTTGTGTTTTCTGTTTAGCCAGAGGGAATAGCCTGTCGTATGTGGATTTGACATTCAGGGTCCACTGTGGAAATGAAAATGGGATTAAATTTGCCTGCAGTGGCATTTTATCCCCGAGTAGGCGTGTGAATGTGACTGCAAACGTCAAGTGTCCAGTAGTAGTGTGTGCTCCGTGTTCATGAGGATGTAGCACTGTATGTTTGTCGCCAGGCAATATGGAGGTGTGTGTGCGCGTGTGCATGTATGAGAATTAGTCCACTCCGAGAGCTCTTAGCTGTCTCTCTATCTCATCGTCTGATATCCCATCTGCTTTGGAGGTGGAGGCGGTGGCGGTGGGTTTGTTTCTGCTGGCTGAAGGAGCGTGGGCCATCTGCCGAGGAAACAGGAGGACATGGGCCGGCCATTATAGCTCAACACCGTAACATGACGCAAAGAAACATGAGAAGAAGCCAAATCTCTGAACGTCTATGGAAGAAGTCTATCACATCTATCTTCTAGCGGAAGAGACTATCTGCAGTTTACATGACGTACGCCAAGTTCCAGGAAATTATGTTATCAAGATGCTTTTACTGCCATACACTAATGGTAAAGGCATCAGTGCCATTATAAATAAGTAGAGGTGCAAATGGATTTGCTGCGATGCTGCAGTATATGTTCCTGATGAGAGATAAATAAATCCATCTTGCTAAGTGGCATGAAAACATCTGCCTAGGGGAAATGCATCATGTAGTCACTGACTAAACTGACTTTTTTTTTTATCTGACTGAGATGTAAGCCTTTCGCTCTCACCTTTCCTGAGATTTCAATGCCGATCTCATCCAGCACCTGGTTCACAATGTCCTGAGATTCCTCCTCATCACCTGAGTCCTCAAAGATCTCGTCCAGTGTGTCATTCACTTTGAAAGAAAAGGCAGACGTTGTAAAGTCAGACAACTAAATTACTATGAGCACCCGGAATAATGGCATCAGTCATTTTCTCAGGATACTTCTTCCCTTCAAGTGTACTTCTTGTGTTTAGAGCATTCATCGAATTTTAAACAGCCCATAAAAAATACAAAAAAGACTCTGGTGTGGCATACACATCATCACAAGAATAGTTGCAGCCAGAAGAAAGTGTGGGACTGCAGTGCTAATGGGATGGAAGATAAAGGTTACCATCAACCATAAATTTAGACTGATATGAGCAATATCTACTGAGCTACACATAAAGAAGTAGAGTATGGCATTGGGCCGCCATGTTTGGTAATGCAACATGCCAGGCGTCTCAGCATGGAGTTGTAGAGGTTTCTAATGGTGTCCTGTGATAATCCATCCCATGCAGCTTGAATATTCTCACACAGTTTCTGCAGATGTTGCGGTGGGGGTGGAGGTGGAGTGACACCAGGCCTTCTGGACATGTGACACATGACAACAAACCATTCATCTTGGTGCTGACCACAGAGCCTCCACACACGGATTCATTGGCTGTTTCCACCAAGACAAAAGCAGGGCTCATCACTTAAGATGACCTGCTGTCACTCCATGACAGTCTGGCACGACACCGCAGCCTTTGGCGACGTTGATGTGGTGTTAAGGGCGGTTGTCTTAATGGTCTGGGACAATCGTCTGCCAATAGTGCTGGAACTAACTGGATGACTCATGGAGGGCATCACTGCTGACTGAATGTCCTCAACTGTGGCTGTTTGTCAGTCACGTACAAGGGACAAGGCTTGTCCTTGCTTCTGTCACATGTATGGCTAAAAAAGCTTGAGTCATTTGTATGTCTCACAATGTCAAATCTACCTACCAACTTTTATTCCTGCTGGAATAAAACACACACACAGCCTTTTCAATAAAACCCATAAAACACAATAGGCAATTTGGAGATCCATTACATATTCCAATCATAAAGACTAAATAACAAGCCCTTCCTCCATTTATCAGTTTAGACCACAGGGCAGCTGTCGACTGAATGAATATTTTAGTCGGTGGACTATTCTGAATTACTTTCGGAGTAGCTTTTAAAGTGGTCTTTAGGGCATCACCTTGCAGTTTAATGAGAAATGGCCTAGTACGCCTTAGCTTTTGTGCCCATTCTGCTTTGAGCCCTACAATATTTAGCATCAGTCGATACAAATAAAAAATCTGATCCTCCACTTGCAGCTTTAGCATTTAGGTAACATTATGCTATCTCATATTCTGCACAAAATCATTTCACTGCTGGTAACCGTACAGTATTACACATTCTGAGCTGATCGCCTTAGGTTTAGACTAATCACTTCATAGGTTCATGAATATTCTATGATTTTAGATTGCTCTTGCAAGCCACACACAGTAGCTGCTCCTTTGACCCACCTTTGAATGTGCTAGCATTTCTGCCAACATCAGCTCGAAAGCGGAAATGGCACATGTGGCCAGTAAAGTAGGACGTTTTCACGATAATTTGGCTTTCAGACTTTTTATACTGAAGGGTGAAAACCACTGAGAAGCATATTTGGTACATGTTGCTCATGGCAAGAAGGAGAAAGCTGTCTCTATCCACTCGTTTACATTTTACATGTTCATGCTTACATGAAAGGAGGCTCAATTAAGCACAGTGGAATTGCAGATGTTAGCTCTCCTCACTGCTGGAGGCTGTAAATAAGGTCTTTAAGACCTTATAGGACTTCGTAAGCATCCGAAGGAACTGTGCTTTAAGAGGTTTCAACCACACAACCACTCAAACACTGATAAAAGCGTCATAACAGAACATGTGCTTACTCATTTCTTCAGTCATCTCCATTTTGGCCGTCTCCCTCTGGAAGTTCTGCATGGTCTGCATGGTTTTCTGAGGATCCATCTTCTTATTGACTGCCTGCATCGTCTATAAAAAGATACACAAAGGATGAATACAGCCATTCAGCAAGCACAGGCACCACTCTCACAGAAACGAGCCACGCTCTAGTGTTTATTATAATGGAACATCCACAGAAATACATTATAGCTTCAAATAAGAGCTTTTATTACAGCCACTGTAACAAATACTCAAACAAACTAGTACTATGTTCAAGATGGACCCCTTACTGCTATGGCTTACACCGGGAAAATCAGAAGCACTATATGGAACTCTATTATAAGGTGCAACTCTATTATAGAGGGCAGAATTGGTACAATAACATTACACAGGTTTGCTCATCACCACTGTTTTTAGACCTCACTATAAAACAGAACTAGCACAAAACAGCACGCTATATGAAACACTGTGTGTAGCATTAGACACAGACCCACAGTAATTACAGTCAACGCTACCTTTCATAATGATTGGATGGGTGTCTACCAAGAAGGCTAGAAATAAATAACATCACATCGGCAACAGTACGTTACTAGTCGTCTTACTTTTGTGGTGGTGCCCATGGCCCCTGCCATCTTCATTTGCGAGTGCATGAGTTTGGTCTGGGTGGACATGGAGGTAACTTTAGAGCTGACGGCATATGTTCGGGTCTTCTGCTTCCTCAGCTGCACTAGCTGTTTGGCCAGAATCTTACAGGCCTCCTTATTACCAGTCTTGGCCATCTTCTTTATCTCCATCTCCTACAGGGACATGGAGAAAGCAAGGAACATGAAGAACAAAGCAGTTAAAGAAACATACAGCCACTGTTATAACAAAAACTACGTCTGACACAATAACTTCAAATGAGAACGAAAAAAAGATACTACTTATTTATTTGGTCCCCTTTACTTAATGTATGTTTAATCTGATATATTTAGATTTGGTTAATTTTATATAATGTGATTCTTTGAATGAATGAATGAATGAATGAATGAATGAATGAATTAGAATAAATTAATATACCCTGTACAGGCAACTAACTAATTTAGTTTAGAGTTTATTTATTTATTGTGTTTGCATATCGAGGTATGCATAAATACTGAGGAGCAAAAGCTAAATCTATAATGTACACAGGCAAAAAATGTGTTCTCTGCAGAGAATGTGTACTCTTTCCTTCACTTGTCGTTTAACCATGAACACACAAACTTTTTAACATGACTGTACACTGTAAAGACACTTCTCAAAATAAAATAATTAAAAATTGTGTAATTAATTGTTTAGCTCAATGTTTCCTGTGGTAATGGTAAACCTGTGGTGCTATTAATTTGAGGGCCACAACAAAAAAAAGGTAATACACACACAGACACACACAGACAGACAGACACACACAGACAGACAGACACACACAGACAGACAGACACACACAGACAGACAGACACACACACAGACAGACAGACACACACATATGAACACTCTAATATTAAAAAGTGACACACTCAGACATTCAGATCACACAACAGATGTGTTGACACACACACCAGACAGAACACACCTGTACAGAGCATAAATAATATTTTTGAGGACAACATATGAACACTCTAATTGGACAAGTTTGCTAAAAATTCATAAGAAGTTCAAATTGTGCTGCGTTTGTGTTATACATAACTACTACTACTTACTACTTCAATACGCTACTACGATACTCTGAAAACGTAGCTTGTACTAACTACACAAGGGAAAACCCAATAATCCTCTAGAAGTAATTTATTTACAAAGAAGCACCCACAGGTGGTTACGCTGATTAAAATGAATGAATTTAGCTAATTATGCTGCCTAATAACCAAAACACCAGCCAAAATCAACATTTCTAGACTAGCTTCACCAAAACTGTAAAGTTGGCATATTTAAACAGAGGGTCTCTGTCCACCATGTTCATATTAGCATGATAAGATGCTGTGACAGATTGTACATCAAATCAAACTTCACTGCTCATATTCTCAATCAGAGTCAGTAACTGTGATGTAATTATAAGAACTTTAATCTATCTAAGATAGTATACTAGACATTGAATACAGAGCTTACCCCAACCCTGGGTACATAAACAGAGGAATAAATACATAGTATTTTCATTCAGCAATTTCAGAATTGTCATCACTTTAAGTGACACTGCTCTAGATAAATAAAAAAAAATTAAATTAACATCAATAAACAATACTGACCACAGATCTACCACAACTGATTAATATCAGCCATGTTTAATAAGCTCTATATCAGTGCCAAACCTAAAGCAGAAAACCGGATTGGTGCACCACTAACTACTTTAATGTTTTAAAACTTAATGTCCACAGAGATACTGTAAATGACACTTACTCTATATGAAATTCCATGTAATTTTATTGTATAGATATCGACCATTTAATGTTCATCAGTATCAATAACTAGCCTCACATGTGTCAGAGAAATCACAGCCCTGAGAATATACTCCATATCTACAACTGGACTCGCCTTGGAGGTAACATGAAAGACTAAACCTGATAAACTGTGACATAAATAACTGCTAAGAATAGAACCATGTCAGATATCTCTTTATCAGGTTGCTCCATGATGACATACATTTACAGACTCATTCCCATCATGACGTAAAACCAGGCGACATCCACTCTGAAGTGAGACGGATATATAATGTTAAATGTTTTATGTGTGTTTTACGTGTGTGTGTGTGTGTGTGTGTGTGTGTGTATATGTGTTTAAAGATTGCTTATTACAGACCAATTGGAAGCTTTGGTCTGGAAGGCTGATTCTAAATCAGTGTTAACATGGCCTAATCCCAGATGGCACCTCAAAACCATCAGTGCTTTCCAAACGTGGCTCTGTATAGTTTAGTGTTTTCCCTGTTCTGGCACGTCTTATCTAATTAATCAGCTGACACTGCATGTAACCCACCGCACACTTCCAAGTTTACCACAAGAAGGTGCACTGGAGTGGCTGAAAATAGTGCAAACACAGCAACAGCTATCTCAGACATATTCCATTTCCCCCAGTTTAAGACCTGTGATGCATCACCGAAAAGAACATTCTCACAATCCAACAGATCACAATGCCAGACAATCCACAAATGGTAAATAAACTGCAATGAAAATGTAATAGGCATCCAAGCAAATTGCTTAAAACCTGTTAGCTGGACAACAGCTGTGTATAAAGTTGTAGTTGATATTATAAGCTAGTTAATACATCATTACTGGTAGTACTGATAAATTAAGTCAAGTACTAGATTAAAAAAAAAAAACTAAATTATACTGATATTTGAAAATGACCCTCATATATAGGACTGTGTAAAGGTTTTAAGCACTCAAGGAAATTACATGTATTTACTATAAATTAAATACTAAAATAAATGCATTTAACATTAGTATAAATCAGAGCATTTATGCATGTCAAAGCTGCTGTGCAGCCAATTTCCAAACCTCTCATTATTCAGGCACTAACATTATAGAATACTATACCTGGTTTGACTAAGCTTCATCAAATTCATGTCAAGGGGTATGTATTAGCAAGAGCCCGGTGCTGGTACACGCATCAGGAACAGGTTACTAGTCAGAGATTTTCAAATCAAGTATTAGGAAAATGCTCATAGCATAAACAGCGTTAACTGGTCAGCTTTGCTAATGGCAGTATTCCAGTTGTTTACATTGGAATGTAAAAGTCTAATGGGTGAAGATGTCTACCACTGATCTTTGTATTACTTAACTATTAAACTCCTCATTAAAAAGACTGTGTTTTTGTTCTTCTCACTACACTTCTTTGAAAACAAGAATATTTTGTTATCGTTCACTGCTTTTAAGTTGATTTGTATTTATTCTATGGTTATATAGTATTCATGCAGGCACTGCTTACTTTTTATTAGTAATGTACCTTAAATGAAAATCAATACTTACTGTATTACTACTGCTTGTATTCATTCTAACGTTTGTGTTTTTCAGACACACTGTTTTTTAAATATACATTTCTCAGGTGGTTAAGGCTTTTTGAACAATCACGTATGTTGATAGAAATTCACTTTCCATACTGTGTTAGTTAATCAGTCATGCCTGTAGTGAATAGTCATTGACACAGCACTACACAATCAACTCACAATTATAATTTGGTTAAGTGATAAACAATTTTCTGAGCTGATGAGGAATCTCTGAATCTCCCATAATTAACACAATAACGAGTTGAAGCAAGTGTGTTGCAGAAGGACACAGTACTCCAAAACTTGGTCTGGATTTGCACTCTCTATTCCATTACAGTTTACTACTGAGGTATAGTACATTATGGAGGGGGCATGGGAACTATTTGAGAATGTCCGAGATGGCTCTCTTTACCTCCTACATAGCGACCTACACAGGTGACTTTCACAACTAAACAGTGCACTACATGTCCAATACGAAGATGTACAGTCTATAACGGATTCCCAAATGGCACTCTATTGTCCAAATGTCTGTAGACACCTGCTTATCCATTCTTCAGAAATTAAATCCACTATTACTAAAAGAGTTTGTTCCCTTTTTGCAACAGCAACAGCTTCTTCTCTCCTGAGAGGCTTTACACCACATGCTGGAACATTGCTATAAGGGTGATTATATTCACCCTCAGGGGCATTAGTGTGGTCAGGTACTGATGATGGACAGGTATGATGGATGCTCGGAGTCACATACACCCCTTTAACTGATCTCAAGGGTATTTAATGGAGCTCTATCACTCCAGATAACACTGCTCCACTGCTGCACAGTCAGTGCTGGGGGGCCTAACTTACCTTGCTGATGGCATGGTGACCATAGGCTCATGTGTGACTGCCCTGGAGTATTAAATTATACTGGCCAATGTTTTTTAATTGAGATTTCACAAGCTGTGAGTGCATGAATGAACACCTCTGTCAGCAGTACGTGTTCCATAAAGTACCAGATTCACTAATTAAATGGACTGCCTAAAAAAACTATTCAATATATGATGTACAATGCATTATTGGCATGTAGAAACCATATCCTTAACCTGCATAGGGAGTAGAGATTAAATTAGAGATAGGGAGTGTGATCTGCTTTGAGTGGAGGTGTGTCTTTCTCTCCCTCCTGCTTTCTCTCTCTCTCTCTCAGTCGGTCTCTCTCTCTTACCAGCTGCTTTTCCTGTTTCTCCAGTGCCGCTCGATCTCGCATGATCTGTCTCTGAGTTCCCCTCAACTCTTTGTTCTGCTCTTTAATAACATCTGGAGAAGAAAACATATTATAAGTATGATGTCCTAAAAGGGAATACAACAGATTTCTACATTGTCTACATAAAAATAAATGGTTATGGTGCAAACAAAGTCACTCAGATTGGTTGGATAATGCTCTCGATGAAGAGAAACTAACACAGTGGATGAATAGATAAACAGATGGATAGATATTTAGATAGATACTGTATTGATCTCAAATTTAGCCATTGTTCATTCATATGAGCCATATTGCTCTGTGGTAATAGGAACCAGACAAAGATATTACATGAAAACTATGTCAGATATTGTGTTTTATGATGGTACTGGCCTAGAAAGTATATTTTGAAACATAGTCGTAGCTGTAGCAGGCTGTTGGAAGGCAAATTAGTCCTCAGAGAAAGCCTGTTTTAGATTTAGCTAAATTTCACCATTATTGTTACATATGGAGACTCGGAAGACAGGTAAAGGTTCACTGGTCATGCTGAGCATGGTGATATCGGTGTTCTAGATTAACTCGATCCTCTGGTTCCCATCACCACCACCACCACCACCACTCAGAGTTGCTGGCTGAGGTTCTCTACAGTGACCCTATATGTTTAGTTAGTCTCCTCTTCAGCTGCGGTAACGTCATTAACCTCTACTTGTAGCTGTGTTAGCTAGTGTTCACCAAACAAAGCAGAAACGTAAGGAGAATCACATATGTCATTTTAAAATATCACATTAAGGCTAAATAAGTTCATACTGGCTACCCACACTGCTGCCGTCAGCTCACTAAAGCTAAGCTGGTTGTTGACTGACGTTAGAAGCTTGTTTGTTTTCTTGCCTGCCATTAACGTTACCATCAAAAGTCACGGTCTTTCTGAGGAAACTTACCGTCTACTGTCTTCTTCTTGAACAGCGAAGCCATGGTAAGAAAAACAGTCGACTGCTACAACAAACAAATAAATAAAACCTTTCTACTGGACTTTCTTTTTACCGTCTCACTAAAATGTCATGTGTATTTCCTGGTTCTTCTTTAGTGGGTGGGTCAAATCGGTAGCTGAGCGAATGCGCGTCTCTGATTGGTGAAAAAATCGTGTCACGTTTTGAAGACGTCCAATCATAACCGTTCCTATTTTAGACCGTAGGATACGGGGAGCTTTTTTTTGTATTTGTGTCAGGGATAGGTGTACACAGTTTTTAGACACACTTAAAAGACGTTTGTTTTTTAAAAAGACGTATCGAAAACGATGAACGAACTTTAGTATAACTTTTAATTCCGCGTTCGATCCAATCACGTCAGGACATTTCACGCATGCGCTGTCCGAGGGAAATGAAACGAGGTCAAATTATAACTTTTCAGCCTGGACTTCAATAAATAAGCAAGCCGGTGATGTATGTAATTTCCTAGGTGACTACAACTGACATGCGTCACCCTCATATGACTTCATTTGTGTCGAAGCCATATCAGCAGTTACCCAATCACGTCGGGACTTTCCACGCCCTGCCCCTCGCAGCGATTCAGTTTACTGAACCGATTCTTTTAGATTGTTTGTTCATAGGAATTGATGCTCTGATTCGGTCATTCACTGAGATTAAGCTTTCTCAATTCTCACTTACCATGAATAAGTAATTTTCATGTTAGGAATTTTGGATTCGTCTCTAATAGTTATGCTTAAATGAGCAATATGTACGTTTTTAGTTCACTCATTCTACTTTTCAGCAGCTTACCTCAGTAACTGCTCCTACACATCTCTTTAACTGTCTATGCACATATAATATTATGTCTCTGTCTTTATCTTACATTTATCTGTTTTTAATCACAGCACTGGAGAGATAGCCGGATACTGTATTGTTATACTGTACAACCCTGTGTTAGTACAAAGACAATAAGGTGGAATTGAATTGAATTGAATTTGACAGGTTGTGTCATCTTACAAATCACTCCTTTAAATGACTGCAATTCAAACTGTGACTTCAGCTGGCTCTTTTTTAGGAGAAGACCACCTGACTGGTGTGAGTCTAAAGAACAGTGCTGCCCAAGCTACTTAAGTGCTGCCCGCCCACCAAAGTTAGCTTGTGAGGAGTTTGATTTGGCCCATCAGACAGACCCCATCTACTCAATAAATGAGAATAGCATATTTTTTTTATACTTATTAAGTGCTCGTTTCCATTTTAAAATGGATTTTAGTGGCAAAATATAGTGCAATGTCATAAACACATTTTTAAAAATTTCATTTGAAATGTAACTATGGCCCACCAGAAACCCCATCCCCTCCAACAATGAGACTGGCATATTTTTTGTCTATTTAATATGATTAAATTCTTAATTTCGTTTTAAAATGCATAGTTTCAAATAATTTGAAACAAAATAAAAGAAACGTCAATATTAATAAACCCAAAACAAAAAAATAAGGTTTGATTCAGTTTGGACTTGTGAATCGGATCATCAAATCATTACATCAACAGCAGCAAAAGAATCAGTTCACAAAAAATGATTCATTCATTGAGTTTCGATTCGTTCGGCTCCGCCCGGCTTCGTGCTTCTTCGTGCAGGCTTCGACTCGTTCCGTGGCAGAAGCGGCTCTGAATCGGAGCGAGTGTGTGTTTTTTTTTCGTCCCCCTCGTTCCTCTCTGGCGTTGTTGTCCTCGGTGACGCGACGGAGGTGTAGCCTGACGCGGTCTCTTACGTGTCGGACCGAATAAAAGTGGAGCTCCGAAGGCCTGCGAGTGACGGGGAGAGTCCGTGTCGGGTAAGGAAGGGAGAGGCTCGGCTAAGAGCGATAAGCAGCGCTTTCTCCGTGCACTTTATTATTTAATGCCGCCGCGGCCGATTCGTTTCTAACAAAGAGATCATGGCGGCGGCGGTGGTGGACATGTTTCACAGCCGAAGCTGGGACTCGCTTCCAGACAATGAGTCAGATCGGGTCGGAGGAGGGAAGGGAGTGGGTAGCTGCACATTTATAGCATAGCATGCTGTGTTTAGATTAGCTGGCGTTGGTGCATAAACGACATAACCTCATTTTCTTCTGAGGGGGAGGAAGCTCGCTTTCACGAGCGCGTTAGCCTACGGCATTAGCGTGCTAGCCAAAACAGCTAGCAAGTTAGCTAGCCTGTTTAGCTCAGAGACCGCTACATAGTTAGCACATGCTGAATGTCAGTAGACACAACACTAGTTTTGTATGCGAGTTGACGTTTTCAGCACTTCAGGTTCACGTTCATATGCGTTTAAATGTACGGAATAAAGCATTTAGGGCGGGGAGTTTGGAGATGCTAATGCTAACACCAGCTCCGTTATTTTTCTTGAGGTAAAACGGGGCTTGCAGAGCTATAAACGGAAAACATCTGGGTTTATTTCTTCACCTTTTAAGTGCAAGCAGGCAGATGTTTGCTCCTGTCCCTCGTATATAAACCGGCTTAGAGCCATTAGATTATATTTCTGCCTCCACATTTTAATGCCACTTTCTTGGTAGTGAGGAGACCAGGCGCTGCTCTCTGTATACGGAAGCGAAAAGGGCGGTAAAATGGACGGGGAGGATCTGATTGAGTGGAAGGCGCACATGTTACACTTTCTCGGGTTCATTTCACTCACAAGCGTGGGCTGCAAGGTGCTAACGTGTTAGCCCTGACAAAATACACCAATAAAGGTTTTCGTGCCCCCCCCACTCTTCACACGGCTGTGTCTGAGGGTTATTTCACAAAGCACGACCACCCTACCCCCCCAGTTTGGAGAGTGACTTAAAGTGGAAGTTCAAAATTCCTGCATCATAATTCAGTCGCCAAGGTGTAGTAGTTTACAACGTGGTTTGGTGTGAGACTGTTCCTTCTTTACAGTGATGGTGATGGGGACATCATGATGTCCATATTATTCACAACCCCAAACCATCAGCAAACCTTCAAACCTGTCCTCTGGGCCCTTGGACTGTATGTGATGGTGATAATTGGGCGGAGGGGTGATAATTCCAGACCATGTAGGTTTAAAAATGTTTTAGCTCAACTTGTACATAAATCTGTTCTATCACAACACGGGCGTTCCGTTACAGACGTAGTGTCCAAGACTGGGGGCCGTGGGGTGTTGTCACACCTGTCCTGAATGCTTGAGTCCACACCCAGGACTAATTCGGGGCTCATTTTGAGGGAGGGGCTCATTCCAGCTGGTTTAATTTCACCGCTGTGAATCATTTACATTGTGTTATACACCAGTCCTCTGTGTGCAGGTTAGCAAATCCAATTTTTTGGCCCATAAAAAAAAGTTTGAGCATTTTGGCCATTTGCCTCGATTGCTTTCTTCGCTCCATATATCTCTAAGCCATCATGTGCTGTTCTTAACAGTCATTTCAGTATCATTACAAAACGTGAAAAAGGGAAGTGACATGATAAGTTGATACAGTCATAATTAAAAATGAGCCGATTGCGCAACATGCAAACATGCAGCACAGGGAGAAGATGGCTCCTACACATGTAGCAGAATGAGCCTACTAGCAGGAGGACCAGAGATCGGTTTACTGGACCACTCCTGGGCTCGAAAACCATTTTTACACCTGACCAAATGTACTGAACTTGCGGAGCAAGTGGTAGAAAATTCTTAGCCTGGAAAAATGCCAATACATGCAGTGTTGGTGTCAACCAAAAGCACAAAACACTGTACATGCACTAAAAAGGAAGTTAGCTTTAAATTGTTACAGTTTTAAAACATTTTAAACTAAATATTAATTACTAGAATGATTGACAAATAGAAACATAGAAAAATATAAACTTATAAATGTTAGAAATTTTTCAGTTTTCACTATTTTCTCATTGGGCGAGGGGTTTAATTAAAGTTCTGGCCAGCCAAATCAAACTTTGGTCTGCAGGTCACACTTTCTGTTTCCTCTCACCGCTGTTGTGAATAAGTCTGGTTATGTATGTTCTTCAAAACGACATCTTTGCTGATACTTTAATGACTTACTTTGAGAAGAAAATGGGAAGAAAAAAAAAGTCGGATAAGAGCTAAAATCACACATCAACTTTTGGGTTAATTATCCAGCTAACTGAGCAATCTGGCTATATGACATATCTTACATGGTCTTTCTAAGCTACTCTATTGCTGCTTGTCTTGTAGCAGTCTATATGAGCACTGCCCCTTTTGCCCTCTATAACCCAGCAGATTAGCAGGGTCATATTGCAGCAGCTGAGTGGGTGTGGGAATCCATAGAACTTTAATAAAAGTGGGTCGCCGGTCATGTCCCAAATGGACTAGAACGATTATTCGCTGTCCAGAAGCATTACTTGAGGTCTTTCTGTAAATATGTTATGCAATTCTTGTCAGCATTATTTTAGAGCATTTTGCTCGTAGCTGCCCAGATACATGGACACTTTCTATATGACCATTTACTGCTAGCCCTTATATGGTTGGAGATTTTAATATCTAGGGAAACTTCTTACATGCAAGGAGAACAGTATTATTAATAGTAGATGTGCTGCAATATTGATTGCAATACTGACCACATGTTCATTACTAGGCATATAATTAAAATAACCTTTGAGGCTAAACCATGGTTCTCTTGGTTCTTGGTTCTGTTTTGTTGTTATGAATTGTTTAGTAAGATGGTAGGACAGGACCATCTTAAAACATGATTTGACAGTGACGGCACCACAATATGTTATATATAAATATATATATATATATGATACGTTATTTTATAATATAATATATATTGTTGTAGTATGTTGTATTGTTGTGTATATATATGTGTATATGTATCTATATATCTATATCTATCTATCTATCTATCTATCTATCTATATATATATATATATATATATTATTTTGGTTTATTGTATTTTGAAGATCCTGACCAATTACATCAAGGCATTCATGTGATCTGGCAAATACTTTTGATCAAAAATAAGGCTCTTGCAATTATTTATCATCTATGATACAAAACCTTTGTTCATTATGACCTTTCCTGTTTTTTCATTCACATTTTCTAAGTAACGTCCACCTCAAGTTGAACGTGTTAAGAGACAAAATCTGAAGAGACCAGCAGTTGACCTGTAGTATTATACTTACATAGGTGAAAGAAGAATAGAAATTATGATTGAAAGTTTAAAAAAATGAAGTAAAATCTGGGAACTAGTCCCATACAGCCTTTGTTGATGTGGCTTTTCAAAGTAGCACAGCGTTCTCTTCATACACCAGAAAATAAAAACTACCTGAGGTTGTCTCTGAAGCCACAGAATAGTCAACACAAGAAAGCCTTCTTCTCATTTCAGTGTTCTGACAAACCAAACCTGTCCCTCCCTGAAGACTAAACTGGAAGTGGTTTCCTAGAATAGGCCGGCGTTACTTTTACAGACAGCACTAAAACTCATGATGTGTTGCTAAACATAAGTCACTGGGCTGTACGTATGGGTTCTGTCCATTAGAAATACTTTGCAGGCCCCTGCTAGAATTTATTGAACATTCAGCAGTTTGTCCTGTCAGTGTTACTTACACAGCTCTTTATGTGTAACTCGTATGCATAGTCCACTCACACTTGGCTAGCATATATACTTTCAGCATGTTGGTACAGTTACAGGCTGTTAATGAATAAAGCAAATTCTGTTTTATCCAAAAAATATTTTTTTGAACAACCTTGATTTATGACTCTCAGATGACCTGTCAAATAATTCATAGGAATAACGGACTGTGGAAATGATTCAGTTTAATCTTTAATCATGTTATATAACATTAAGCACACAAGTTATTTGTTCAGTGTGCCTACTGAAGCAGTATAATGAGCAAATTCTCAGTCTATACAAGCGAGCCTGTCAGTAAACTCACCAAAAAAGAAGAAGCACATTGTCTAAAAATATTTGTAACATTGATTCATTTTCAAATAATACTTGTGTTTTTTTTTCCCTCCAATTAATGCACAATGCTGTCATAACTTAGATTATTGATATGAGCAATTACTGTGTTAAAATACAGGTGTTTAATGAAATCTCCACTTTAGTAACAGGTAACTAGTGATTCTGTGATCAGTATGCCATTGTACACACTCATTGAGGTCACTGCTATCTGTCCACAGGTTTTCTAAATGACCATGGAGGCAGGAGCAGACATCCAGCAGGGTGGCGACACTGCTGTCTCAGAGACAGACACCCAGCAGATCACCGCTTTGGCACAGGTGAGCATTCCAGGGGCTACGTCCCGTTACTCTGCCAACAGACAGGCAAAAATGAAGCCTGCGCAGACTAGGAACTGTGGGTATGAGGAAGCTTGTTCTCAGACTGAGCAACTAATCCTTCTGTCATCTTCACATTCTGCACAAACATTAGAAGAGGATTTTTGTACATAGGGGGGGAAACCATATTTCAGCCAGTTGGCCAGCAATTTAGTTTTAGCACAGAAGCCCTTTCCCCCTTTTAGGCTTTTCACACTGCAGGCCTGTCTAATTTCCACAAAGAATTGCAGCACATACATAGTAAAGTGACTAATTCAGTGACATGATACAGTGACAGGACATTAAGATTGGCTGTTGTTCAGTAATAGTATGTCATATGATGCCAGAAACCATATGAAGAATTATATTTTAGGTTTTAATGACATTTCATGGCATGGTTTTAATGGAACACAACGTATCATAATAACGGTGGGATTGTCATATTGCCCACCCCTACCGTATCCTGCTACATACTGTAGAACCATGGTTTCTGTCTCACAGGTTTCCATGGCAGCTGCTCAGGCTTCAGCCAGTGGCCCCACCGTGACCCTGGTGCAGCTGCCCAATGGTCAGACAGTTCAGGTTCATGGGGTCATCCAGGCTGCCCAGCCTTCAGTCATTCAGTCCCCGCAAGTCCAAACAGTACAGGTGAGCTGCTGACCACATGATGATGCAGAATGTCTTCTCAAACTTTCTTGTCCTTTATAATGACGTCTGTTGTTGTTGTTTTTCATGTTGAAGATTGCTTTTGAGCAGCCAGATTATTAGATACAACCAGCTTTACCTCCTTTTATTGGCCTTTTTATCTGATACACCTACAATGTTGAAGCACAAACAGTAAAACAATAGCCTTCTTTACAGCAGTAACAGTCTACTCCACTGGAAAGCCTTTTTACTAGGTGTTGGAACATTACTGTTAGGATTTGTTTGCATTCAGCCATATGAGCATTAGTGAGGTCAGGTGCTGGTGTTAAATGATTAGTTCTGGATCGGTTCAGCCTATCCCAGAGGTATTGGATGGAGCTCCACCACTCCACCACACAATTCAGTTGGTCTACAGCCCAATGCTGGAGGGCTTGATACCCTTCTGGTCGATGCTTGCCATTGGGCATCGTGAAATTAGGTTCATGTGCAGCTGCTCCTGTGTGGTCCATTTTATTGGCAGTGCTTTTCCACAGAGTTTATATTGTGTTTGTGTGTTGTGCATGTGGGCACTTGTGTGTGTTTGTGTGAGATTTCAACACTAAGTGCACCTTAAAGTACCGTAATTAACTAACTAAAGGGAATGTCTTTTTGGAAGGGATGTTTTTTTTAAGGGAGTTACTTTTGGGCATACAGTGTATTTGTGTTTAGGTACATGTAGGTAACATAATGTTTTTGTGTTGTCTTTCAGATTTCCACGATTGCCGAGAGTGAGGACTCCCAGGAGTCAGTGGACAGCGTGACAGATTCTCAGAAACGGAGAGAAATCCTCTCCAGACGTCCATCTTACAGGTATGAGCTTTGCAGTTTGCCACGCAATATTTCTGTACTTCCCTCATTGATTACAAATCCTGTTTGGAAGTCAATCTCATTGCCATTGATTAAAATTGCACTGAGGTAACTTGTATTTGTAGCTTTATGTTCCTTTGTGTTTTTTAAATTCCTGTTTCATGGGTTTTTTCTTTTTTCGGTACAGAAAGATCCTAAACGACCTGTCATCAGACGCTCCAGCGGTCCCACGGATAGAAGAAGAGAAATCAGAGGAGGACTCTGCCCCAGCCATAACAACTGTCACCGTGCCAACGCCTATTTACCAGACGAGCAGTGGCCAGTACAGTGAGTGGCTGATTTACCCTTAATGTTATATGGCATACTGTATCATTAGGCTGAGGATGTTAATTAAGGCTGTCACTATAGATTATATAAACAATCGAGTTATCTAGTTTATTGGAAAAAAGAAAAACTTTTTAAAAAAGACTTCTCAGAAAATGCAAACAGTTGTATATTTGTTGGACTCTCTTTATGTTTAGTTGTATGAATTTCCTAAGATGAATAATCCCATTTTGGTGAAAACCCATATACATATTTTCTCAAAAGTTGAGAAAACCTTAACCTCACACAATCGTATCTCGATGCATTATTAGCCATTAACAATTTTGCTCTTAATGTCCTCCTGTTTCTTCTTCCAGTTGCCATCACACAGGGTGGGGCCATCCAGCTGGCCAATAACGGAACAGATGGGGTTCAGGGCCTCCAGACACTCACTATGACCAATGCGGCTGGCACCCAGCCAGGCACCACTATTCTGCAGTACGCCCAGACCAGCGATGGCCAGCAGATCCTGGTGCCCAGCAACCAGGTGGTTGTGCAAGGTACACACTGGCATCTGACTCTAGAGTGTTTAGCCTAAAGCGATGATTCCTGTCAAAAACAAATTTACAGTTTTTAGTCCAAATGTATATCTAAAGTTTTCTCGTTTAGCAGTGGTGCTGCATGGCTGATGTAGCTAATCTGTAATGGAAGCTTTTAGCCACCAGTAGCCTTTGATTTAATTTAGATGTGTAAACCTTATGCTTGTCTTCAAACAAAGTTAGGTTGTTTGAACCTTAAATAGACTTTGTGGTGCTGACATTACATGGCATATCATTCTTTATATATAAAAAAAAAGGAACAAAATACATTCAACCAAACATCAGAATTGAAAAGCCGAAATTTAGGAGATTTAAGTAGAGTTTCCCCCCTCCCAAGTTGCATGACTAAATAGACAAATCATTGTAAATACAAACTGGAGAGATTTTTTCTGGCTAAGGTCTGTTGTCCTGATGAAGCATGAGAATATGTGTATCGCAGATGTGTTCTTTGTAGAAGATGAGTTAACTTATTTTAATAAATCAAGATGTTATTTGACATGGGGTGCCTAGACTTTTGCATATGACTGTAACAATTTGAAACGTCTGTGTAGATTGAGTTACCTCGAGTCCATGTGGAAAAGTTAAGGTACATAATTGAAAAAAAGATTTGTTTGTCAGTCAGATCTCAGATTGTAATATTCTAATAGTTACGACAGTATATCCTTATTTTATTTCTAAATTAAAACAATATGGTTTTAGTTTTTTTTATGTAACTGAGTACACTGTACTAGATGCATATAGAAATGTTAACACGATTAACGAAACATCTCCCTTGTTCTGTCCAGCTGCCTCTGGGGACGTCCAGGCATACCAGATCCGAACCGCAGCTGCCAGCACCATCGCTCCAGGTGTGGTGATGGCCTCCTCTCCTGTTTTGTCTGGCCAGGGAGGAGCTGAGGAGGCCACGCGCAAGAGGGAGGTGCGCCTCATGAAGAACAGGTATGGCCTTGAGTTTTGCTTCTATGTTAGTCAAATTATAGTTCTTATATTGACCCAGGAATGTGTAGTTCCGCATCACTTATGAAAACACTGTTTGACAAAATATAAATAAACATAAATACAGTGCAAGGTGCATTTTCCTGCCTGTCTGCATTCTTAAAGTCCTTAATTGTACTGTACATAATTAAAGTCTGAAAAAGTATCAAAATACATAATTGAAACTTGTTTTTCTTTTTCTTTTTAAGGATTTTTTTTTTTAAGAAACTATAAACTTATTATGTATGTAAAACATGCTTTTATATTTTGTAGAGCTTATACACCCTCACTGCACAGAGGTCACAGAGGTCACAATAAGGGCATACTGTCACATATTAAGAAATAACAAAGGGCATATCATGTAATATAATATAACCATATATTAATACAATGCAGATTACCAATCACCGTTGTGTTTTAACCCTTTTTTTATATATATATATAATGTCATATATTAACTTCGATAATTCAGTAATTTTCTCAGGAGGGCTAAAACTTTTCCATAGTAGTGTGAATTTTATCGTCGCTGTCCAAAGAAAACCATCTATCTCCATTTTTGTAGATTTTTACTTTTATGACTTATTTGATCACATGAGCTGCTGTTTACACTATGTGGAAATTTAATGAAGAATGGACCAACGGAAATGGCCCAAAACAGTTAGGAAAGACGTCTGGTTCCATTGACTTCTATTCAAATGATATGAGTTTTGGCCTCTCCTGTAAAGTTGTCATTTTGGAGATACCTGTTTTTCTTTGTACAGCGACGATACAGTCTATGATTTATTACACCTGGCTTTATTTATAGTGATTTCCCCAACTACCTTCCTTTTGCAGGTTTACAGTTAAATGCGTTTTAGTTGGCCACTAGTCAGCTTTTAAAAAGAATTTGTTCTGAGGCAGATCTGTCACATCTTCTGTCATTTTCTGACTGTAATGCTGTTCTTCTGCCACAGGGAGGCAGCGCGGGAGTGCCGTCGGAAGAAGAAGGAGTATGTGAAGTGTCTGGAGAACCGCGTGGCCGTGCTAGAGAACCAGAACAAAACCCTCATCGAGGAGCTCAAAGCACTTAAGGACCTTTACTGTCACAAATCAGAATAACTCTGCTGCTCCGCTTACACACACATGAACACAACCGCACGTCCCTGTCTAAGCTGCCAGACAGACCAAGTTCCCCCCAGGTACATCAGAGAGACAGACTCTAGCCTTTCACAAGTACCTGGGTGGCAGTCTTCTCTTTTTCTATCTATTGATCTATCTATCTATACGTTTTTTAAGAAAAAACAAAACAAAACAAATAATATTCGTCTGTAAAAGTGAGGTGGGGGTTAAAGCTGCAGTGGATTTGAGTGATTAATCATCCTTCGTTGTACCCTGTAAGAAAAAGAAAAAAAAGAAGAGAAACCCAGCACACTTTCATTTCCAGTAAGGCCCAGTGGGAGGCAGGTGTGAAATAAATCTGACCATCGGATTGAGAAGCTATGGCAGAACCACAACAGCGCCCAGCAAGATTCCTCGTGTAGAGTGTGATGATGAGTCGGCGTGGGAATACAGCTGATCAGCTTTCACCTCGATGCTTTCTGAGCTTCCCACTTCACAAGTTCCCACAATGCACCAGTTTTGGATGACCACACCTCCACCAATCATGACTATAACGGAGATGTAGATCGTCCAGTTTCATTTAGTGGGACTTCAACAAACGGGTTAAAATCAGCATTTCAGCCGCTGGGCCCACTCCTGTTGTTTTACTGCTTCTGTTACATTTGAACTCGTATGTTGTTTTTTGTTTATTTTGTTTTGGAAATATGCAGAACGATGTTGGTTTTGACATTATCTTGCTCCTCTGCCTCTTTGTTTTTGTTTTTTCCCGTCAGAGATAAGCAATGTTGCTTTTGTTATACTTTCTAAATTTCGGAATTCTCCAGTTGTGATGTACAGATGCAAAGTGCTAATTGACTATTACTTTCCAGAGGATGTTAGGAGCTACAGTCAAAACCCCTTTTTAGATCTTCGTGCTAGGTAACTAGCAACCTGTTGGACATTGCAATGTTAAGACATTGATCCACCTATGCCAGTTTTTCAGAGAACAGTTCACTAATATCTTCTTATTCATGTACTTCATGTAACGCTAAGGGAAACCAACATGACTGTCGCTGGTGCTTGTGCTCGTTAGCCCTTTCATGCTACACTGAGGTGGTTTCCCTTGTAATGGTTAAGGCCAGGGTTTGAATGGGGGGATGACTGATTTTTAGATCAGGAAAAAAAAGGCCTGTACCTGAATCTCATTGCTGTAATGAAACACAATATTATGTTAATTCTTCTGTCTCCTGCCATGGTATGTAGCCATCTGTAACAATATTATATGCATCCTATTTTTTAAATCTTTTTTTTTTTTTTTTCATTTATTTTGTGTATACATTGTATTTTTAATCGTCACCTGTATGTAACATAATGCAGAAAATGGCCTACTGGAGCAGATTTTCTTCAATAATTACACATTTGGCAGTTATTGCTAAACAAACTTGTCATCTGTTTATTGTTTTTGTGTTATGTGAGAAAGTTCAGAGACTTCCTCCTATGGAATGTCTTTCTCTTTTTCAGACAGTGACTGTAGTGAAGGTCTACTCATTTGAATTCTTCACCAGTGTAGTGCAGCCCTGCCAGCTTCACGAAGACAGGTAAACGGCTCCAAAACTAATGAAAGGATAACCTGTTGGCACAGATTGTTTAAAAACAGTTACTGTGTGTGTGTGTGTGTGTGTGTGTGTGTGTGTGTGTGTGTATATATACATACACAGATATTCACATGAGGCTGCTTTAGAGGAGTTCCTAAAGCTAATAGGTACAGGTTTGTGTGCTGGTAGAGACGCGTCATGTTCTTGACGAGGTCTTTTCTCCTCAGTAGATACTGTGCGTAAACATGTTTGAGAAGTACGATGTTTCCTAAATAGCGATAAGTCACTGTTTGACAGAATTTGAAAAAGCCAGTGATTCTTTGTTGTGTGTAAATTTAACTGTGGATGGACCGGAAGAGACACTTTTTTAAAATGCTGGTTCTGTTAACTTGCTTTAAAGGCAAAGTATGTTTACGTATACTCATCATCAGTAGAGTAGTTGGACCCAAAAGGAATTAAGCGATGAATGAAACGTGGTGGGTAGGTTTGACATTGTGAGACATGCAGTGATTGAGGTTTTACGCTTGGCTGCACATGTGATGTAAGTTAGGATGGGCTATGTTACTGTACCTGACAGACCCCTGATTGTGGACATTCAGCAAGCAGTGATTCCAGAGAGTCGTCCTGTTTATGTCAGCACCATTGGCAGACCGATACGACCAATGTCAGCTTCGCCCAAGCACTCCAGTTATGTCATTCCAGACTGTGACTCGGAATGGTGGCAGGTCGTCTTCCGTGACGAGTCCTGTTTTTGGTCTTGGGGGCGGTGACGAATCCATGTGTGGAGGCACCGTGGTCGGTGCGAAGATGAACTGTGTGTTGTCACATGTCACATATACAGAAGGCCTGGTTTAATCCGCTTCCAGCCCATACTGCAAAACCTGAAGGAGCTGTGTGAAATTATAGAAACTGCAATAGATGGATTAGGACACCATTAGGAACCTCTACAACTTCATGCCGAGACATCTAGCATGTCAGGTTAGCCAACATGGTGGCCTGATGTTTGACTTCTTTCCCAATAGCACTGCAGTCCCAGACTTCCTTCTGGGTGCAGCTATTCTTTTGATGATGAGTGTATATAGCTAAAAAGATGGTTGACTGGTTCCCTGGTAGATTTGGATAATAAATGAAAGGTTAAATTGCTGCTGGGGAACCAAACCTCCCATATCCACAATGATAACTGCAAGAGAAGAAAAACACACTTCACTTTAAATGTACGTCAGAGCAACCAGGTTATTTCCAATTGAGCAATTTCACACAAACACATGGAGAACATAAAATCTCCATACTGAACAGACATGGTCGCCCAGCCAATGAATCAAACCCAGGCTGTTCTTGCTGTGGAGCAACTGCACTGCGCCACCGTGCTTCCGTATGGGACGTTTACAGTTTCTTCTTTTTCTGAGATTGGATGCAGGTCTGTGCTGCTTTTTCCAGAAGGCATCGCGACCTCTGGTTCCAATCACCGCCACTGTAAAGAAAGAAATGTCCCTTTATCTGACTGAAAACACCTGCTGTGTGAGATATGAAAGCTGGTGCTGTATTTGCTCCGGTGCGCCAGTACTGAGTGCAGTGTTCCCCTCACTTCACAGCTATCTGAAGGTGCATTCCCAGCTCAGCCCAGAGCTGAAGGTGGACCTCCTCGTGCCCCTTGATGGCGCATTGCAAACAGCACATGAAGCTCTCCGCATGCATCTCACACAACATTAAGCTCGAGTAACCAGGCCAATGCGGGAGTCCTCGCCCAGGGAGGGATTCCATTAGAGATTCCATTAGAGATAGCGAGGGAAGAGGAGCCCGGGTTCAGTACAGTTACCGCTCAGTACTGTAGGCCCCTTCACAAACAGCCCCAGTAGAGAGGACAATCTCTCTGTATTAAACCATTTAGTGCATCATAACCTCATAATTTCAATTTACTACAATTAACAAACGATGCAGTACATTTAAAACTGCAATATCAGCATGATTTGATTATATTCTGTTTAGGAAATCAATTAATCAGCATGTAAATACATCAAAGCTCACTGCATAGAAAATGGGTTCCCTTTCTGTGTTTAAGGTTATAGTAACTTCAGGCTTCCGTGGATGGTGTTGCATAAACACCTGTGGGGTGTGAGATGGGATTCATAGATTGAGAAGAGATGGTACACTGCGCTGAATGTCTTATTCGATGTGTGGAGAATAGCTTCAAAGCAGATGTTAACGATTGGCTAAAATGAGTGACTGCATTTAGGCGTAGTAGCTGAATTTAGAGGCGTATGGAAGCGTACGGTCACACGGGTCTACCAGCAGTGTCTAAAACCCCAGTCTACAGGAAATTCTCCTCAGAACTGTGCCAAGGAAGGCCTTCACCAAGCTGACCCGGCTGCGGAATTCTTCAACTGCTGAACTTCGGCATGATTTAATTACAAAGACAGTAAATCAGTACATCGTGGAGTCCATCTGCATTATTCGATTCAGTTTTGATTAGGAATTGAATCTGTGCACCTAAAAGCTCATTAAAAACTGCACTAGAAGACTCCTCAGTTACCTTTAGGAGACGAAAGACAGACACGTCTAACACATCTAATGACAATTTTCCGTTTTTTCAGTTTTTTCAATCACAAACTATGATTTTTCAAAGACTCCTGCAGGGTCACCATTTGCAGGACTGCCGCTCGATCCCGCTTGAGATTATTTCCCATCTCGCCCCTGGTGGAATTTTCTAAGAAGAGAACCTGTTGAGCAATGGAGCAGAAACAGAAGCAGTGTTGGCCATGGCTGCCCTTGTGTGTGCAGTGGTTTGTTCCACCCGGAGTCTTGCCCATGTCTCACCTACCCACCAGAGATTCTCCTCTAGCGGCTTTGTTGCCTTCCGTTTGGAGCATCATAGCTTGCACCACATCATACTTGAATAAGCCTATAGACGAAAACCTTGTGATAATATTAAACACAGTTATCATAAGAGCATAAAGATGAGAAAACGGCAGCTATCCTGAACACCTTAACACCAAACGATAATAGATAACAGGAGCTCACTGTAACTTCAGCAAGACTCACGTGATCTTATTCCAACATTGGGAATTTGCCTGCATCTGTATGAATCACTTGTAAAGTAATTTGGTGTAAGACTGTTCGCAGTCCTGCTAACAGCTAATGTGGTAGGGATTAGTTGCTGTGGGATTTGTTTGGTATCAGGAACCTCTCTGAATACTTTAATGTCCTTGAGCTAATTATCTTTTAAGCTAATGTGTGACGGTAATGGGGGGACAGTCCTGAACGAAGAAAGGCTAAAATCAATGGTGATTATGTATTAGCTTAGTGCTATTAGCTTAGTGCTATTAGCTTAGCGCTATTAGCTTAGCGCTGCAGGGTTCTTTGCTGTAGGATTTCTTCGGTATTGAGAAACTCTTCGTATCCTTCCAAACCCCTAAGCTAATTATCTTGTAAGCTAATGTGTGGAAGTAATAGCCTGACTTTGTCACAAAGAAAATCTAAAATCAATGGTGATTATGTATCCGTGTCTCTCAAGGATCACTCTAGAGCCACACGCTGCATTGAATGCTCATTCAAGGCTAAGTGGGATTAGCATGATCAATGAGTATTGATCCACAAAATGATTTGGCCTAAGATCAAACCTTATGACCTCTTTTGAGCTAGCCATTCAGCTAATAAGTGAAACTAAATGACTATATAAAATTCATACAATTATAAAGCATTACTACAATTACACAGCAGAACATGTGGTTTGGATTGAGCTGTTGAATGACGCAGCCGAATCTAAGAATGTGACGCAGACCATCCAGAAGGCTTAATAAACAGAGCTGGCTATTTGCACAAGCCAATACCAATTCCCATGTCCATGCAGATATAGGTCAATGAGCTGAAGGAGAACAGAATGGTCCAAGATCCACACTACAATCAAGACAACAATCCAACGGCAAACACGTACACCGACCGCCTTCAGCCTCCCCACCTGGTCGTTCGTTAGTCGTTACTGATTAGCGGTCATTGATATGCACTGAGTGATTGCTTTTGGACTGCTACAGCTGTGTCAAGATGGCCAGCTGAGATTGTCCGCTTTAGGCCATATGGGGGAGGCAACGTCTCTCTCTCTCGCTCGCTCTGCAATTCTCTCTTCTGCTTTCTCCTCGTCTCTCAACTCACTCTCTCTCTTATGTTCTGTCTCCTTCACACACACACACGTCTTTGGCTTCCACCTCGGTTAGCAGATGGTTCAGCGTGCCTGGACTACAGATAGAACCGAGTATCGCCTTCAGGCCGATATCCGCAGGAAAATCTTCGGAATGAATGGTCAAAAAAATGAGTGTACAGAATTACCCAGGCACGAAGTGTCACCAATCCTCGTCCTGGAGATTTACCTTCTTGCAGAGTCTAGTTTCAACCACAGTCCACTGCACCTGCTCTGGCTCATTAACTTCTTCAGGAGCCCTTGATTGGCTGGATCGTATGTTATGGTTTTAGGTATGTCAAGGGGTTTACTGCATATAGGTTGGAGCCGAACTCTGCAGGCAAGTATATTTCCAGGAGGAGGCTTAGTGACCACTGCATTAGCGCAACATAAAGGTTAAGTGAAGTGAAGCATGGGATCATTAAGGCTCTGAAGGGTACTCGCCTAGATCAAGGTCTTAGTATTTGAGTACTGAAGTCACTATTGGTTTCACTGGGGGAGACGTGTCCTGGCTAGCAATTCTACGAAACTTGTATCTGTGAACAAGTACAGGGGTTGGACAATGAAACTGAAACACCTGGTTTTAGACCACAATCATTTATTAGTATGGTGTAGGGCCTCCTTTTGTGGCCAATACAGCGTGATTTGGGCAGCCGTGGTTTTACGTTTTTTTGATACAATCCGGGTTAGCACCCGAACATCCCTTTCAGACAGCTTCCTCTTGGGTCCACAGTTAATCCTGTTGGATGTGGTTCGTCCTTCTTGGTGGTATGCTGACATTACCCTGGATACCGTGGCTCTTGATGCATCACAAAGACTTGCTGTCTTGGTCACAGATGCGCCAGCAAGACGTGCACCAACAGTTTGTCCTCTTTTGAACTCTGGTATGTCCCCCATAATGTTGTGTGCATTGCAGTATTTTGAGCAGAACTGTGCTCTTACCTGCTAACTGAACCTTCACACTCTGCTCTTACTGGTGCAATGTGCAATTAATGAAGATTGGCCACCAGGCTGGTCCAATTTAGCCATGAGACCTCCCACACTCATGGCTAAATGTATGGTAAGAAGACACAGGGCACATAGAGCTTTATGTGAATGACAGGAGGGGACAACTGTTACCAACACTTGCTGGGAAACAGGCGGGTCATCAGTAGCCACATACCTTCCTTACATGGTCAACACAGACGTACTGTCTAGCCCCACAGTCCAGCACAGCACTATAAACACATATAGCTATACACAGAGCACGTATTTATGAGGAACAGTCACTCTTGCTCCAGTGGTGCATGGCCATATCCTCTGTTCATTAATGGCTGAAGAAGCTGGTAGCAGGGTGCTACATATGTATACCTTGCAGCTTCAAAACATGAGTGCCTTCAAGCTACACTATCTACAAAACAGGGATGTGGAGACCTCTCTGGTGGAAACGTGTAACTACTCCCGACATGCAGAAGAATATTTTATAATGTGGGTTGTGCTTCAGACCTTATCCTGAGCTTAGTGGAACTTCCAGTAGTCGTCTTTATCACCATTCTGCTGTTGGGTTTGAGACCAAAACACCAGCTGCATCTTCTTTCTGATTTTATATGTGTGGCGATATAAAGTACAGCATGGTCCAAAAACCTACCATGAAACCCAACTCCCAACTTTTCCTCAGTATCATTACTTCTTTCAGTTTAAACAAAAAGATCTTACTTACTTATCTCCTAAACCTCTTTATCCTTCTCAGTCATGGGAGTGCTGGAGTCTATCCCAGTGCTCATTGGATGGAAAGCAGGAAACACTTTGGGCAGGCCATCAGTCCATCACAGGGCAGACACACATTCCTACACTCACATTCATTCACTCCTATGGGCAATTTAGCATCTCCAGTTCAACTGAGTGCGTGTATTTGGACTGTGGAGTTTATTTAGCCATTTCTGATCTGGATTATTCCGTTACGTCATAATTGCTTCATCCAAACTTCATAATTTGGCAGCAACGAGAGCGTCACCTGTATACCAGCTCCAAACCCCAGGAGGGTACCGCTCTGCCTCAGAGGCATACTTGACTGACACCGCGTTAGTATTCAGCGCAGAGGCTGAGACTGTATTTGAACGTATTTTGCCTTTCTGAGATTTCATTAATTTCCCTGTACAAAATAATCTGTTTCATGATTCCTACAAACAGGCCGCAAATTGCTTCTAATTAAACTATAATTAAATAACAAATGATGTGTGAATGCTCTGGAGCCCGCAGTCTTCTTTCTCAACCTTCCTAACGTCTTATAAATCTGAATAAGGGAATAAGGGGTTTTGAACAAAACCACACTATTTTATCCGTGTCTGTTATACCAAACGCTTTAATTCACTCTTTACTTGTTTCTCTGTACGCTGTGCTTTTCTTCTGATTCAGCGATCTGTATCAGTTTCACTTCCCCATTGAAACGGGATTCATTTGCAGTTGAGTAGACCATACAGCACAGATCACCATACAGAAAGGAACCATCCTTCAGAACAGCCACAGGTTCTACACAGTGACAAAAGTCCATTCAGCCCCTCAATAGCAGGGCTAGGCTCTCTGCCTGAAGTCCTTTAGCTTTTGTCTAGACGTTTCAATTATCCACGGGAAGAGCGTGCAAGGTGCTCATGGTCAGACAGAGTCCGGTGAGATAGCCAGGCACACAAAGGCCAGTCTTTTACTTGGAGCCAACAGCGAATGGATGTTAAAGGAAGAGCTCAGCCGTACCTGCTAATATTGCTAGTAATGAACGGAAGCGAGTAGCCACCAATCAGTAAGCTGTCATTTTCAGAAGGCTAATTTGTGGGTGTCTTTAATTCAGTAATTATTAGGTACATCAGGGTTATTGGCAAAACCCTTCCATTAACAAATCACTGTTCAGACTTGCTAGGTTAGTCTTTTCATCTTTTTTTTGGTATGCAGAGACATTTCGTCTCTCAAGGACACTGCGGCTAGAAGAGAAAATGGGTTTTTGAAGGAAAACATATTGAACTCTGAATTACAAGTGGCTTATACAACACAGACGCTAGTTTTAGCTTAGGCCTGCTAGGCTAAACTCTTATCAGACTGTGGCCCACATGCACAACCTGAAAGAAAAGTTGTAGCTCTGTAAAAGTTTTTTTTTATTATTTACCACCCTCTGAATGAAAGTACACTATTAGTTCAAACATAACACATAAACAGTAATTTGTATTTATTCTTTATTATTCAACTGCGCCACATACTTAACACAACTCAGGGCAGGGACCTTTAGGATAGACACATTTACATTTAAGGCATTTAGCAGACGCTCTTATCCAGAGCGACTTCCAATCGTGCTTAGTGTTCCATTGGATAATATTCCAGCTAGTACAGGAAGCCTAAAACTCACCATGAGCTCAGACACTGCCCAAACAAGGGCCAGTGCTGATACCTAGAGATTAATACACAGACATATATAAAGCAAAGAGCGCTACCTGGCAACCCCAGCCCAGTGCTCATTCCTATAGAGGAGAAAAGGTCATTATAAGTGCAACACAAGTACATCCACATATAACTTACACCTCTACTAGAGCTTACCCACTTAAGTGCATTACGAAGAGATGAGTCCTCAGTCTGCGTTTGAAGACCGCGAGAGACTCCATTGTTCGGACAGCCAGTGGGAGTTCTTCCACCATCTGGGAGCCAGGACAGAGAAGAGTCTGGACACTTGTCTTCCATGAGTCCTCAGGGATGGCGGGTCGAGTCGAGCTGTACTTGAAGCTTGAAGGGCTCGAGGTACAGCTCGACTCTTCACCATTGCCATAAGGCAGGGAGGGGCTGGTCCATTCTTGGCTTTGTAGGCCAGCATCAAAATTTTAAATCTGACGCGAGCAGCAACAGGAAGCCAGTGAAGGGAGCGCAGCAGGGTAGTGACGTGGGTGAACTTGGGAAGATCTGGACCAGTAGTAGTGGCCTGATGGCCTGTAGAGGAAGACCAGCCAGGAGCGAGTTGCAGTAGTCACCTTTATGATGGACGGTCAACCCCATTAACTAACCCTAGATCCTAGAGATAAACAACAAATTCAAACTAACAAACAACAACATTAACACACATTGTTTTATTGGGTACATGCGTCTCCCATTAGCCTTTTCAAATAATATAGTCTAATGACACAATATACTCTCATATTATATATTATAATTGGCAAGTTGCTTGTTAGTTTTTAGCTAGGTTGCTTCATGTGAGGTGAAGCTTCCATATGTAAATCTATAGTGACATTACTGGCTATGGCCTAGTCATATATACTGTAAGTATAACCATAGTAGGTCCACTTATAGTCATGTGATTGTCATGCAACAGGGTCATATTATTACTCGGTTATGGCTCCCTGAAATTGAATCATATTACGCAGTTATTAAGTCTGTCGTGGCCATTAACGTCCACCTGGGGCCGCATTCTTCTAGATCCTCTTATTAAAGGCTTAGTCTTTAACCTATAGTGGCAGTATTGGCTATAGCCTGGTCATATATACTGTAAGTATAGATTTAGTAGGTTAGGCCACTTACAGTTATGTGATCTCCTTGCAATTGGGTCATATCATAACTCACTTATGGCTCCCTGTAACTGAGTCATATTAGCCAGTTATTAAGTCTTTCTTGAGCTGAATCATCCCCCACACGATACCCCCCCAGGGCTTCAATCAGGTGCATTAGAGGAAGGAAAAAAAAAGAGACAGCAGTGCAGGTTGGTCTCCAGGAAAACAAGCTGAAGCGGTTATGTTATGACAGCGATGATATAGACTGCGCTAAATCCGGCGCATGACTAAGTCCTTAATTTTATTCTTGGTTCTCCAGTTTGGCTAGAAAGAATTTGCTCTTTTGCGCATAAACTTATTAGACCTACTTTCCTCCATTGTTGCTACGTTCTCCTCTATAATGGGCCTGAGAAATGCTAGTGTTAAACTGAGCCTTGCAGGAAATACAATGTAAACCCCTCTTTATGATCTTTGACAGCCGAGCGAAACAAGGCCAGAAACGGATAATCCTGAATTTCCTCCATGGCTAAAGCCCGGTCTGTTCGTGTTAAACCTTAACGTGCACGAATGAGGCTGTGATGACAGTTGGCTAGCGATGATGAATATGTCTGTTCCCACGACACTGACAAATCCTATTTTCACCCACGCCCGACCTCAGCGGCTTCGGATATGTGTCCGGACACATTCAATTTTCTCTCAATAAGCCGCAGCCCACACAGTCCCTCCTGCCCAATGGCTAGGCTAGGCTAGGCTAATTCCTCAGGGCTTTGTACCAGGGCACCCAGGCATGAGCAAGCAGAGGCACATATAATTTAGTACTAACAGGACTCTCTGCTGATAATGGGTCGTTGTCACATCATGATATGAAGCGTGAAGGAGGGACGGACGATTGATCCTAAGCTAGACTGTATTTAACGGATTGTATCTTAGAGAAATGAAGATGGAGGAGGGAATGAGCTGGAGTTCCTAGGCGTTGGTTTGACGAGAGGATGAAAATGAACAGGTCTAGCTAGCATGTTACTGAATGTGCATACCATAACAAAGACAGGTAAAGGTGAAAAGAGCTATAGGCCTAAACAAAACAACAGCCTAGCTAACCAATAGAGTACATATACTGGCTCCAGTGGTTTTAAATACACAGGGGAGTCACATTATTATGGTCTCCTCCTTTCGACGGCAGCAGCACTGTATATATCGTCGCTGTCCAAAGACAAACATGTATCTCCAAAATGGCAGCTTTACAGGAGAGGCCATAAACCTCATTTCATTTTAATGTAAGTCAATGGAACCAGACGTCTTTCCAAGCCCTTTTGGGCCATTTCTGTTGGTCCATTCATCATGAGATTTTCACAGAGTGTAAACAGCAGCTGATGTGTTCAAATGATGTGTAAAAGTAAAAATGGACAAAAATGGAAATACATGTTTTTCATTGGACAGCGACGATATCATACACAGTGTACATATACTGAATATACTTCATTTGAATATAAACTGTATAACTGGCTGCTGTTGCACCGTTCTGTCATTTGCACTAATACTGCAAACCACACATATGTTCTGCTCCTGTACCTTTCATAGTTAGACTTATATAGCATATACATTTATGGCATGTAGCTGACACTCTTATGCAGAGCGACTTACAAGGTTAACGACTACAGGTAGACCAATGTAGTGTTAGGAGTCTTGCCCAAGGACTCTTATTGGTGTAGCTCAGCATAGTCACCCAGACTGGGATTCGAACCCCTCCCTCCCACACGTAGAGGTGGCACCCTGAGTAGTGGTGTTACCCACTGAGCTACACCAATCATAATGTGCATATAATGTGCATTTTCTTAATTTATATATTTCATATGTTTATCTTCTCTCTAGTCTTTTCTTCCTATTTAGTATATACAGGGGTTGGACAATGAAACTGGAACACCTGTCATTTTAGTGTGGGAGGTCTCATGGCTAAATTGGACCAGCCTGGTGGCCAATCTTCATTAATTGCACATTGCACCAGTAAGAGCAGAGTGTGAAGGTTCAGTTAGCAGGTAAGAGCACAGTTCTGCTCAAAATACTGCAATGCACACAACATTATGGGTGACATACCAGAGTTCAAAAGAGGACAGATTGTTGGTGCACGTCTTGCTGGCGCATCTGTGACCAAGACAGCAAGTCTTTGTGATGTATCAGGAGCCACGGTATCCAGGGTAATGTCAGCATACCACCAAGAAGGACAAACCTCCACCAGCATCACGTAGTGACCTGGCCACTATCCTGCAAGAAGAATGGCTTAAAGTCCCTCTGACCACTGTGCAGGACGCAGTATATGTCATTCCCAAGACCAACTGATGCTGTATTGGCTGCAAAAGGAGGCCCTACACCATACTAATAAATGATTGTGGTCTAAAGCCAGGTGTTTCAGTTTCATTGTCCAACCTCTGTATACTGTAATCGTTTAATCTTTGAAGTCCGGGAGCGAGTGCAGAGTAAGAATTTCATTGTGCAGTGCAGCTGCTTGTTTCTCTGTGCATATGACAATAAACACTTGAGTCTTGAATCTTATGAAGGAACTCTGAATAATTGTGCTGAATCAGTTAAAAGTTCAAACTCCTTGTATCCTAACAAATTGTTGGTGTGTGAGATGCGCAGGAAGGGTTAGGCCTACAGTATCTACTGTTGTGGTACTACCGTGTTAGATGATGGATCTCATAGCAGCTACAAATAGGTGCGTTTGTGATTTCCAGATCGTTCCTAAAGGTGTGATCTCTATCTACCACATCTGTACGGCGCAGCTGATTACTGTGAACAGTAATTCCAGCAATTTTCCTTTGTACTTCGGCCAAAGCCAGCAGGCAGTGGTCAGGTGCTCATTCAGGTGCACACTGAATTTCAGGCCTGACTAAAAGCTGTAATGATTTGGTGCCGAAGCTTCTATTATGTTTTGAATCAACAGATTTTCTGCCTCAAAATTAAAACGGATTAAAGCTGATGTGAATGGATGTATTCTTTTCCATACGGGCTCCTTTCACTGCAGCGCTGTGTCTCTGTCTGTTGTTGGGCTGCCTGCTACTGCAGGGAGCTGATTACTTCAGTGTGTGTGTGCACGCCTGCAGGCCGGGGCACAGACATCAAATAGAACGCCTCAAGTGAAGGTCATACACTGCACCCATATAATGCAATCTACATTTGCTCAAGCGCTGTTCAATTTTGCATCACGTAGGCAGTAAACTATCTCTGCTCATTCCCCTTTTTGATATAGCACCAGTGATCTACCTGACTGTGAAAACCCCGCTGCTGATAGAGCCTTCCATTTGCGCACTGCTGTGTTGTGTTGAGGTCAGTGTTATTGCTGTGTACTGTGATCATAGAATTAGGTCTATTGTCGTTGGCTGTGAGTTATTGGCTTTTTATTTTCCTGATCCCGCTAGTGCGGAAAGCCTGCGCTAATTTCGGTCAACAGTGCAATCTCAGGGAACTCGAGGTTATTGACGCCTGTGGCGAAGAGTGAAACGTGCTGCGGTGAAATTTGCATTAAAATGGGAAATTAATGTGCAGAAATCAAAGTGGGTAATGTTAATCCATCTGCACTCTTCCGCTAGCACCGGTGCATCTGTAACTACACACCCAAACACCTCTTTTCTGTCTGGAGCGAGAGGTCTGGAAGAAACGCCTGTAGTGCCTGAATACTGACTACATGTGAGAGAGGAAAGATGGAGAGAAAAACAGAGAAATGAAAAGAGAGAGAAAGAGATAAATAGACTGAGATTGAGAAAGAGAGAAAGAAAGAGTTAGAGAAAGGGAGCGAGAAAGAGGGGGAGACTGATAGAGACACAGAAGGGGAGAGATAGTGAGATGGAGGGTTAGAAAGAGAAAGAGAAACTGAGAAAGAACCAGAATGAAAAAGTGATGCAGATGAAAAGAGAATCAGAAAGAGAAAGAGAGACAGAGAGTCATAAAGTGAAAGAGAGTGAAAAAGAGGGATAGTAAGAAAAGGAGAGAGGCTGAGGTAGTGACAGAAAGAGAGTGTAGGAAAGAGAAAATAAAGAGAATAAGAAAGGGAGAGAGAGACAGATAGAGAAGGAGATGGGAAAATTACTGGGTAAGAGACTGAGACAGAGATGGAAAGAGAGCAATTGGAAAAGAAAGAAAGAGTGAGAGGAAGTGAGAGTCAAAAAGAAAGCGTGAAAGAAAGTAAAAGTGACTGAGAAAAGAAGAGTAAGAAAGAGAGTAGGAAAGGAAGAGTGAAACTGAGAAAGAGTGACTGAGAAAGAGAGGCTAAGAAAGAGAGTCAGTAAGAGAAACTGGTAAAGGAGAGTAAGAAATGGAGAGAGAAACAGAGTCTGAGAAAAAGACACTAAGAAAGAGAAATGTAAATGATGTAGCACTGGAGTACACATACCAGTACACATACCAGTAAACACACCAGTACACATACCAGTACACATACCAGTAAACACACCAGTACACAAACCAGTACACAAACCAGTACACATACTAGTACACATACCAGTAATCACACAAGTACACATACTAGTACACATACCAGTAAACACACCAGTACACATACCAGTAAACACACCAGTAAACAAACCAGTACACATACTAGTGCACATACCAGTAAACACACCAGTACACATACTAGTACAAATACCAGTACACCTACCAGTACACATACCAGTAAACACACCAGTAAACAAACCAGTACACATATTAGTGCACATACCAGTAAACACACCAGTACACATACTAGTACACATACCAGTAATCATACCAGTACACATACCAGTACACATACTAGTACACATACCAGTACACATACCAGTACACATACCAGTACACATACCAGTAATCATACCAGTACACATACCAGTACACATACCAGTACACATACCAGTAATCATACCAGTACACATACCAGTAATCATACCAGTAATCATACCAGTAATCATACCAGTACACATACCAGTACACATACCAGTACACATACCAGTACACATACCAGTACACATACCAGTACACATACCAGTAATCATACCAGTACACATACCAGTAATCATACCAGTACATATACCAGTACACATACCAGTACACATACCAGTAATCATACCAGTACACATACCAGTAATCATACCAGTACACATACCAGTACACATACCAGTACACATACCAGTACACATACCAGTACACATACCAGTAATCATACCAGTACACATACCAGTAATCATACCAGTACACATACCAGTAATCATACCAGTAATCATACCAGTACACATACCAGTACACATACCAGTAATCATACCAGTAATCATACCAGTACACATACCAGTACACATACCAGTACACATACCAGTAATCATACCAGTAATCATACCAGTACACATACCAGTAATCATACCAGTAATCATACCAGTACACATACCAGTACACATACCAGTACACATACCAGTACACATACCAGTACACATACCAGTACACATACCAGTAATCATACCAGTACACATACCAGTAATCATACCAGTACATATACCAGTACACATACCAGTACACATACCAGTACACATACCAGTACACATACCAGTAATCATACCAGTACACATACCAGTAATCATACCAGTACATATACCAGTACACATACCAGTACACATACCAGTACACATACCAGTACACATACCAGTACACATACCAGTACACATACCAGTACATACACCAGCAACATTATATCAAACTCTGCTCAGTTCAGTCCAGTTGAGGAGAAACCGAAGCGTGCAGCCAGAGCGGGTGAGGTGGAAGGCGGGGTACGTGTGCGGAGGCTGTTTGCTGTGTGATTAATGACTGTAGCACTGAGCTGTTGACCTTGAGAGTTCAGTCATTACAGGTGGCTGCTTATGGGCGGAGAGAGAGCAGATGGGCTGCATTAGCCCTGCATATCAAAATATCAAAGGAGTGGACATATTACACGATACCAACTCTCCCGCTCACCTCAGCACCAACATGTGCCATGGGAGCAATTTAGAGCCGTTTACAAATAAGCACAGTGCATATACACACGTCTGCCCACTGTAAGTGGTCATTCATTACAGTAAGTGATGATTCAGTCAAAGGAGCGTTTTTATCATTGTATCTTCTTAAGCAAAACTCATTATCTCATTAACTCTTCTTATAATGAAGATAGCTGAGTAATAAATGGGTTGGCTTAATGATAAATTTCATTTTAATTAAAATAAACAAATACTCAGAGCTCCACTCAAGGGGCTAGTCAAGCTTAATGAATCGTACACTAGCCGTCATCGCCAGAGGGAAGTCTCGGGCTGCAGTGCTATTGGGATCGAACATAAAGATTACCATAAATAATAATTAATTAATTAATACATCAAAACAAAGCGGGACTCGTCACTGAAGATGACCTCCTGCCATTCTGAGCCACTCCATGACAGTCATGACACCACAGCAGTCTTTGGCGATGGTGACGTGGTGTGAGGGACTTTGGTCATAACCGTCTGTGTGCATGTAGTCCTAAATCGTGCAGACGTCTGCCAATGGTGCCAATAGGATGACTCATGGACGGCATCACTGCCGAATGTCTGGAATCATGGCTGTTGGGTCGGTCAGGTACAGTGATAGGGTGCATCCTTGCTTACGTCATATAAGCGGCAGCGTGTGAAACTTGAATCATTTGCACGTCTCACAATATCGAACCTACGCACCAAGTTTCTTTCCTGTCAGTTGGCTCCTTCTTGGTGCAGTAGTCTTTGGACGATGAGTGTAAATGTAAAATATGTGTTTTGGCCTGACACTTCTTAAACACTGATCTATAATTATTATAGGATTTTGGGACACATATATTTCTTTAAACAAATTGGAAATAAAACTTGGCTGACACTGCCAGTGCAAATGCGCTTTTTGGCATATCCAGAATGTAGCCATATTGACTTTTGATGTCCAGCCAAAAACAAACAAAAAAACAACAAAAAAAAAGAAATCCATTTTTTGTGAGATGTAAATCAGATCTAAATCACTCTCCAATCAGATTTTTCAGACACATCTCAGTCTGGACAGTGGGAATGCTCGAATCACATTTCAAGTGTCTTATGCGTCAATTGCAGCGCGACAAACGACAGCAATGTCAAATCCAGGGTGACAGAAGTGCTGGGATTTGTTATGTAGTTCATGATGTCTACAATGCTACCACAGCAGTCCATGCTGGGGGGCTGGTGATGTTTGGACACACAAATCCGATCTGACTTGAGGAGCAAATCCGATTTTGCCTGGAATCCAGACACAACCCAACAGCTCACCGTGTGGTCATGAGGAAAAGGGATGCAGCTTCACTAGATCTGTCTATAGATCTATCTATCTATCTATCTATCTATCTATCTATCTATCTATCTATCTATCTATCTATCTATCTATCTGTCTGTCTGTCTGTCTATCTATCTCTCTATCTATCTATCTATCTATCTACCTACGTACCTACCTACCTACCTACCTACCTATGTACTTACCTATCTATCTATCTATCTATCTATCTATCTATCTATCTA
>JAMWET010006793.1:70000-82500 GCA_024036415.1 Prochilodus magdalenae
ACTGAAAACGACAGAAAAGGAAGATTTTTACTAGAAAAGCATGATATGAAAAGGATTTTCTCTGGTTTATATTGGTTATTAAATCATTGGCACAGATCCTGGATAATGGGCCTAAGGGTTAATAGAACAAGCCTGCACTTACAGGGGTTGGACAATGAAACTGAAACACCTGGTTTTAGACCACAATCATTTATTAGTATGGTGTAGGGCCTCCTTTTGCGGCCAATACAGCGTCAGTTGGTCTTGGGAATGACATATACTGCGTCCTGCACAGTGGTCAGAGGGATTTTAAGCCATTCTTTTTGCAGGATAGTGGCCAGGTCACAACGTGATGCTGGTGGAGGTTCGTCCTTCTTGGTGGTATGCTGACATTACCCTGGATACTGTGGCTCTTGATACATCACAAAGACTTGCTGTCTTGGTCACAGATGCGCCAGCAAGACGTGCACCAACAATCTGTCCTCTTTTGAACTCTGGTATGTCACCCATAATGCTGTGTGCATTGCAGTATTTTGAGCAGAACTGTGCTCTTACCTGCTAACTGAACCTTCACACTCTGCTCTTACTGGTGCAATGTGCAATTAATGAAGATTGGCCACCAGGCTGGTCCAATTTAGCCATGAGACCTCCCACACTAAAATGACAGGTGTTTCAGTTTCATTGTCCAACCCCTGTATATGCTATACATCAGTTCTAGTTGGAAAGGAAAATAAAGGCTATAGCAGGTTCCTGCAGTCTGCCTATAGTTGTCTGGTCTGTTTCAGTAAAAATGAATCTTTAATTTAGAAAGCAGAATTACTATTCTATTTTCACACTCACACCTTCTCTGCCTCAATCTCTCCTGCTTTCCTCCCTCTAGCCTCATCATGAAGAAAAATCCCATTGGTGGTGAAAAACAGCCGCGTTGAGATTTAATTTCATCAACAGGCCCTCACTGCGAAACCATGAACACGCACTACCATAGTAATGATCTTATTGGGTTAAAATGCTTACAGATTTAATTATTGTCAGAGATGGAGACCAACACTACGCTCTTTCACATTCTTGAGCAATTTGTCTCCCTTAACACAGGCAGCTAAACAAAGAATAAGAGGAGGATCTGATATTTATGAACAGCATGTTGGCCCCCTTTAAGGAATGACTATAAACACCATCACAGAAACAGTTTTAAACTCAAAGATTTTAATTTAAACCTGGTTCTCGATCCAAAGCTGCTTCTTGGTTCTTGAATTGATGCTATATGCTTGAGCTGGCTTCACAGTCAGAAGCTAGGTCCCTAGAAGCTAGGACGTTAAGCTATGTCCTCAAACTTGGTTCTCAGTCAGAAGCTAGGTCTTTGATTCTGGCTCTAAATCTAAACCTGGGTAATTAAGTCTGGTTCTCAACCCAAAGCTTTGTATTTGTATGGTTCTCTACCTTAAGCTATGTCTTTAAACTCGGTTCTCAAACTGAAACTGTTCTGGAACCTACTGTATGTCCTTGAGCTAGGATCTCAATTTAAAGCTATGCCCTTGGGCCTGGTTCCTAATTTGAAGCTATATCCTTGGGCTTGGTTCTCAACTTGAAGGTATGTCCTTGGTTCTCTACCTAAAGATATGATCTTGAGCTTGGTTCAGGAGAGGAACGTTGGCAGAGCCCTCCAGGGGGGCTATACGTGAAGGGTGGTCCGCGTCTATAACACTGTTTCCTTGTTATATTGAAAGGTCAGTTACATGGGGTTGGCTGTGCTGGGTTTCCTGGTTTTGAACACTCTGGGGATTATTTATGTCAATGCGGCACTCTACACGTCCACTGCACACAGCATGTGTTATTCACAGCCTGTCAAAACTTTCATTCATTAAGAGCAAAGATGTGCAACCCAAAAATCAACCCCCTTTGGGCACATGAAAAAAAAGGTCAACCACTAAAGTCCTAGCAAACTGAGGCCTCCAGTTTAACTGTTGAGGCAGATTATAAATGAGTATTGGATTTTGTGATCTACAAAGCATATACAAGATACATTTACTGGAGGGTATGATTAGAAGAGCTCTGTACCCACATATGTACCCAAACACAAAACAGTAGAGACATTTACCCTCAAAGGCTCATCAGTGTCTGCTGATTTCACCAAGCTTTGTTAACTACTGATGAATTCAGCTGGTATGCTCAGGGTCACCTAACAGTAATACATCATTCATTAATGAATGGCTCCATTTCGAAGGCTCTTTGAGGTGAACAGTAGGAGCTGGTTCAGTCGGTATTTGAAAACTGTTCCATTTAAGAATGATCATGTCCTCTGTGATGATGACCTTCAGACAAAAACCTCATTTTTATCAGGTACCTAGTATCTAGTCAGGTATGTGCTCATGCCATGCGCTTCCTTAAATGCAACCACTTTGCAGTTTGTTCTTCTAAAACAAAGGCTAGCTGTACTTATAGCCACATCGGTGTATGAGATTAGGACCATTTTAAAGAACTAGAAAAGTAGACTATATGGACAAAGATTGTGTGACACCCTGACCATCACACCTATGTGAGCTTGATGGACATCCCATTCCAAAACCATGGACACAAATTGTGTGAGGTCAGGCACTGGTGCTGGTGTAGGTGGATCAGACACAGCAGTGCTGCTGGACACCTCACCGCTGCACTGAGAATCATCCACCAACCAAAATTTAAAAATTGGGGGAGTCGTGGGCTGGAGGTTAGGGAACCAGCCTTGTGGCCGGAGGGTTGTCAATTCGATTCCCCTGAACCGGTAATAACGACTGAGGTGCCCTTAACTCCAACTGCTCCCCGGGCGCTGTGGATAGGTGTGCTCACTGCTCTGATCAAGTGTGCTCACTACTCCCTTGTGTGTGTGTGTTCACTTGTGTGTATACGGGTGTTTTACTTCACGGATGGGTTAAATGCGGAGCACAAAATGGCTCAAAAACTCTCTACTTAGAGAATGACTGGCCTCACTGAAATGTAATGCTGGACAAGAAGGTTCCTACTGAACCCAGTGGTGATCAGTGAGGTTGAGGTCAGGGGTCTGGAGTTTCTTCACACCAAACCCATCAAACAGGTCTTTAAGGACCTTGCTTTACACACAGGGCCACAGTCATGTTGAAACAGGCAAAGGTCCACTCTAAACTGTTGCTACATGTGCAACTATCTGAAATGTCATTGCATGCTATAGCATTAACATCACTCTAAAGAACTGAGCACAAACCCTGAAAAACGTCCCCACACCATAATCCATTCTCCACCAAACGTAGAGTGCTCCTGGCATCCTCCCAACCCTGATTCAGCCATCAGTGAGCCAGACAGTGAGCCAGGATTCCTCACACCAGAGAACATGCTTGCAATGAACATCACTCCAGCCCACACTTGGCACTGTGCATAGTAGTCTTAGGTTTGTGTGCAGCTACCTGTGCAAGCTAATTGAAACTGCTGTAAGTAAACACACACAGAAACCTTTAGGCCTGTTTACAGCATTTAGGAGAAAGGCAACAGCCCAGCTGTAAAAGGCTCTTTTTCTAACCCATATCCCAAAAAAGCTTCCTGAGAATTCACCCCACTTAGCCACTGTGCTAACGCTTTTGATCTCAGGGCAGTTTGTCCTGGGATTTTTCCCTCGCAGTTACCTGGAGGTACTAAATGAGCAATGGTAATGACGTAATGAACATCAATGAAAGGCTACATGCAGTGCTAATTGCTGCTAACCTGCTGTGTCTGTGTTCATAGCAATTAGGGAGCACATGATGGCTGATACATCAATAGGGCTATTCTTAGGTAGCATTATGGGGCTGAGTTGCGTTCACACACGGTTCAGTATCCTTACTTCAGTTGTTTACAAAGGAGTTGGAGGATTGCTGTTTGCCTCAGAATAACTGGAGACAAATCACTGAAAAACAAGTTGCACCCAGAAAGAATCAACCGACAGGAATGAAACTTGGTGGGTAGGTTCATGAGATATGTAAATGATTCCAGTTTTGTGATGTTAGCAAGGATGGGTACCTGTACGATGCTATACCTGACTGACTATGTCAAGCTGTTGTACGTGCTTTCCCTTCCATTTGTTGTGTTGGTAGCATCCTTTACAAGCAAAGTATGCCTCAGAAAAGAGTTGGAGGAGTTGGAGTGGGCTTGCATAGTAATACTTCACTTCTTGTATAGCATTCTCATTTCAGAGAGCGGATTTAGTCTTGGTGCAGGTTGGAAGCGAGTGTGAGGAGATGTGATTTAAGATTAGATTTAAATACAGAGATTGAATTGGACTGCTTGACCAGGGGTGGAAGAGAGTTCCAGAGTCGAAGAGCAAGTCTGGAAAATGCTCGGTCACCAAAGCCATGTAGGTTGGATGGAGGAATTGAGAGTAGCCCAGCTGTAGAAGACCTGAGAGAGCGAGAGGGTTTGTAAGGAAGAAGAAGGTCAGATAGGTAAGAGGGTAGGGCTCCAGGAGGCCGGATGGTCTTAGTGACGTATTTTGTGTCATACCAGTTGTGCGGGTACTACCATAACATGCTGTTGTTGGCAGTGGATAGAAGAAAGCCCGCACCAGCGACATGGAGGGTCTGAGAGGCCTGCATAAACCATGGACAAGAGGTCCAATGAACTGTCTGACATGAGCGAAGTGACCCAACAGCCACACTAGCAAACATTTAGCAAGCAGTGATGTTCTCCATGAGTCATCTTGTTATTGCCAGCACCATTGGCACACAGTGCACACAGACTGTTATGATGAAGACTGGCGTTAACACTACGTCAGACTCGCCAAAGACTGTAGTGATGTTGTGCCAGACTGTCATGGAGTGACTCATAATGGCAGAAGGTCATCTTCAGTCACGAGTCCCGCTTTTGTCTTGGTGGAGATGACCAACGGATCAGTGTGTGGAGGCATTGTGGTCAGCACCAAGATTACATTTAGCTGACGCTCTTATCCAGAGTGACGTACAAGGTTAACGATTACAGGTAGGCCAGTGTAGTGTTAGGAGTCTTGCCCAAGGACTCTTATTGGTGTAGCACAGCATAGTCACCCAGACCGGGATTTGAACTCCAGTCTCCCACATATAGAGGTGGAACCCTGGGTAGCAGTGTTACCTGCTGAGCTACACCAACCACTAGATGAACGGTTTGCTGTCATGCAGCACATGACCAGAGGGCCTGGTGTCACTCCACCTCCACCCCTACCACACAATCTGCAGGAACTGTCAGTGAATATTAATGCTGCATGTGAAGTTCCATAGGAACCTCTACAACTCCATGCGGAAGCATCTGGCATGTTGCATTAGCAAACATAGTGGCCCAGTGCCATACTGGGAGACACTACTGCTGTATGTGTGCACTACTCGCTTTCTATCCCCCCTTCACTTAAAGTGTTAGACGTTTATTCACAAGCTGACCTCATGTAATGTAAAGATAGAGGGGCCTATAAACAGCTGAAGTGATTTCAGGCCTCCTTGCTAACTCCCTTTGTAATAGATACTTAGCATTTAACGCACATTTAAAAATACTCCTCTATCGGCATGTATCTGCACTCGGGGGAGCAGAGAGCAGCGATAAACTCCTGTAAAATATGAATGTACTCCACGCCTCAGCCTGGGACAGACAGATGGAGAGAGTACGAAAGTGGGTGTGTGTGTGAGAGAGAGAGAGAGAGAGAGAGAGAGAGAGAGAGAGAGAGAGAGAGAGAGAGAGAGTTTCTGGCTTATCGAGACAGCTCTGTCAGTGTTTAAGCAGGGCCTGCTGCTGGGTGGAGATAAGGCCTCACGGCGGAGCTCGCTCTCAGGGCTCAGAGGGGCTAATAGCTGCATGTCAGGGCTCTCTCGCTGACAGCACTCACTTCTCCAAGCACAGCTGGGCCATTGCGGACTGATACACAACCGCCTTTCCTCACCCAGTAGTCTGCGCTGAGAAAACAAGCTCCCAGCTAAACTCAGGTTAGCACAAAACTAGAGCTGTCACTGTCTGTTACATTAGAAGCTCAGTAAAACTAAATGAGCATTGTAACTAACTGAGGCCGTGATTTCCAAGTGAAGCGTGGCATCATGTTTAAGCTAGCTGTCCATTTTTGCTCAATGATAGATGTGTGTGGTGGGAAGAGGAGCTTAAAACATGATGTTATTGGCTAATAATGTTGGGTGGTATGATGACAATGCGCTATGTAAATTGATGGTGATATTTAAAAACAAAGACGATGATGTGTCAGATTTCTGATCTACACTTATGACAGATAAAATACATTCCACCCATTTACACTTATCTTCAGTAGAGTACCCAGAAGGAAGTGTGGGATTGCAGTGCTATTGGGAAGGAAGATAAAGGTTACCAGGAACAATAAATGAGGATGAATGTAGACTGATACGGGCAAAAATACCAGACGTCTTGGTATGGAGCTGTAAAGGTTCCTAATGGTGTCCTGTGATACTCTATCCCATGCAGCTTGAATATTCTCACACAGTTCCTGCAGATTTTGCGATAGGGGTGGAGGTGGAGTGACACCAGGCCTTGTGGAGAAACAGATACTGCACAAGACTTTTGGCTAACATTACTTCACATCAAGTAAAAATCAAGAGACTTTTTAGAAGCGAAAGATGTTATTCAGTTGAGAAAATGAGAATTTTGTATTTTTAATGGCGTATGATATGATGACTCATGGTTAATGCCACCAGAGACATGAGTCAAGGTCAAAAAAGGTTAGTTTTGATTTTGGGTAGATTGGAGAATTTTCCAGAGGACAATCTAACACCCAAATGTTGCTCTTTGATGGCTCAGCAGAATTAAACTTCAAAAAGAAAAAAAAAGCTCACAAAATTCGAACCTATCCAGTAGAGCAATCCGTTTACACTGTTATCATGCAAGTCAGGCCACCTGATCACTTCCCGTTTATCAGGAACTTAAAATATACCCAGTGACTTTTCTCATAAAACAGCATCATGGATTGACTGTGACAGGCCTACATGAAACAGCTACTTCTTCCAACATCTCCAATCTGTCTGGGTCTCAGGCTGTGAGGAATGAGGAGAGATTGGCCTGCCTCAGGCTTTTCAGGAGCTTACAGCTTCCCAGCACTAAGCTCACCGGCTGCGATCCGGAATATCAGAGCGGTCTTGTTTATGGCAGCAACAGTCAAGCAAACGCACATAGTAAGTCTGTCGTAGTCCAAACATTCTTAACCCATTAAAGCCCTTCTCGTTTTTAATAAGCTCTTCTCCTGCTGAGAACTTCATCCAGCATGCTTCCCCTTTGTCACCACCCTACATGTCTGTAGAGGCTCAGTGTAACAATGTGGTTGAGGCAGGATGCAAGTGCATAGTGGCTTTATTGGCATTAGTCCAAGTAACAGAGGTCAAAACAGGTGGGTATGACTGAAGACATGTCCATAAAGTGAAAGCAGAAACAAAACCAGGGTCAAGAACTACAGACGAAGAATACAAGTCCTAATTAGCGTCAGGTGTGGGCATGGGTGGAGCGAGGGCGGAGCAAGAAAAGCAATGTACTGCTATAACACAACCAGAGGGGGCGTAGTTTGACATGGACAGGGACAGGCAGACAGATAGACAGACAGAGATGTAACACTCAGAGCTGTAGTCTGATTCAGGCTAACGATTATTTCAACCCTTAGAAGCTGTGAGTCGTTATGGTGGACCTGCTAGACTATTTAAATGTGATTACATAATTGAATTATCCAGTTGATTTATTAATTATATAGTTAGGATAGAATATCATATGCATTCACTTTACAATCCGTACCTTTAACACTGTTATCTATTTTCATTCCTTGCTGTTTGGCTTCTCGCTCATCCGTCTGGCCCGTGTTCCACTTTCACAGACACATCAATTACTGTAAGTCTGGCAATGTCCACAGAGCAGGCAATTTACTTAACATCCCGTTACAATGCATGCTGTCTGTTTCTAAGGGATAAGGGTGAGGGGTGAAGGTGTCAGACGCTTAGGGAGCCTCAGCGGAGCCAAAGCGAATCTCCACAAAGACCGAGGTGCGTCAGGGCCAAAGCAGATGAGCCCCAGCAGGCCCAGGACAGTGATAAATTAGAGATGGCTTTCCTTGTCCAGGGACACAGACCGGAGAAGAGCAGAGTTCACGATTACACATGTAGGCAGTAAACTATGCAGTGCTGACGGTGTTCACTACTGTGATACAGTACGGTTCATTTCCATGATCAGATATAAGATAATCCACTTGTAAGACGAAGGAGAACGCCAAAGGATAAGCTGGAGTTCAACAAATGATTAAAACACGATGTGACTACCAACCGTGCAAGACCTGGCAGACCATCAAAACAGTCCCCAGATAAACAGCACTTAAAGCTGTCAGCTTTGAGAGAGCGGAGAACATCAAGCTCCACTCCTGCCTCAGATCTGAAAACATCCACAGGTGCTTCTGTCCATCCTTCCATTGTAAGAAGACAGTGTAGCCCTATGGGTCTGAAAGATGCTACTCAATACTATAGGTCTGTAGCTGTCAAGGACTCCTTACTGCGTGAAGGAAACTGATGAACTGGACTGACCAGAGTTCAGACCTCAAGATCACTAACTCCTAAGACTTTGGAAGTGTGGAAAATATTCCTGAAGATTTATTCAACAAACTGTAAGTGAGTATTTTCAATAAGGTGATATTATATTTAGTTGTTAAGGCTTTCTTTGTCAATTTCTGATGAGTAAATGCACATGTCCTGGTAGTTTTGACTGGAAATTCATGAAGGGTGACAGAGACACAGTACGGTAAAGTGGGAAAGTTCACATTGACACAATTGTCCATTTTGCCTCAGTGTAGCCGATCAGCCAGAAGGCGTTTAGCTTCTGAAGCTCATCGTCCACTGATTAGCACTGTGCACGCTGCATTCCCAAATCATCATTACACTTGCCTCAAACCGTGATGAGATATGAAGTAATCTCAAACAGATTATTTGCTAACGTGGTTTTGGCAGCTTATGACATAAAAGCACTACGGTTCTCGCAGATTGTGCGATTGGGTTGGAGGTGGAGTGACATCAGGCCTTCTGGACGTGTGACATGTGTTAACAAACAGTCCATCTTGGTGCTGAACACGCTGCCTCCACACACAGATTTGCTGGTGGTCTCCACCACGACAAAAGCGGGACTCATGACTAAAGCTGCCAATCTGAATCACTTCACGACACCAGTCCAGTCTTCGGTGACGTTGACGTGATGTTAAGGGCAGTCACTGTAATGGTCTGCATGCATGCAGTCGTGCAGGATGCTCCTGTCATGGAGGGCTGCTATCACTGCTCGCTGAATGTCTGCTATTGTGGCTATTGGGTCAGTCAAGTACAGCAATAAGGCCCATCCTTGCTTAGGCAAATATATGCTTATGTACAGTATATGCACACATACAGTATAGGCACACACATGCACATATGCTGCTTCACAACGTCAACATTCATGCTTCATTATGGGGAAGGCTGAGTGCCCACAAAGGACAGCAAAATGATTATTCAGAGAGAGAAAGTGCCAGATAAGTTATTCATCCCTCCTGTGGATTTTAGTCAGGGTTATGTGACTAAGATCATAGTGTCTATCTCGCATCTTGATCTGTTCCCCCACTGTGTGGAGAATTGAGAGCAGCTATGGGACGTCCAAAAGTCTACAAGCACTCTGATGCAGCCCAAAGCGCGCTCGCCAGCCAACTGTTCATGTTTCCTAGATGGAAGACTCTGATTAAAGCCTGTGTGATTGTTTCTGGTCACACAGGATGGCTATGGGCATTTAGTTCCTTAAAGGGCCCATGTACGGCATTTCCTTTGCATTTGTTTGTTTATGTTTACGTACCATAAACACTCATAATTAGTTATTACATTATTATTTTTCACCCTATTTTAACAGTATTTGTATTTTAGGCTGGTTTAAGTATTTTTATGTGTAACACACTGTCGCTTTAATGCTCCTATTGTGAAATACAGATGTACCATGGGGGTGGTGGGTTGGGGTGTGCAATATCAGAACAGGACAAGCCTTTTTATTTGCCATCTTCGAGAGTGACTAAACCTACACCAGTATTAATGGAAGTACATTTGGAGTCATCCATTTATTCATTCATTTGAATTTAAAATCAACCTGTTAAAGGTGCAGTGAGCAATTTTAATCCAGTGTGCTTTTTTGTCAAATTTAGCAAATATGTCCCCACAGTCCGCTAGCTGTCTGCCCTGTGAGCACGCTGGGTATAAATATTGGTGTATGTACCCAGCACTGGCTCTACAAATGGGAAATAAACAAAGTGACTCGGAAAGTGACTCACAAAACGGGAAAGGCAAGGGGCTATGGTGACACCTGAACATCATGCACTGCCAAGGAGGAGTAGATGCATAAAGGAGCACTGAAGAGGGTGGGGGGTTGTCATTGTTTTGCTGTAGAGTTCAATCATCAGTTCTCCAGAATCCCTCACTGTGCCTTAAGGTCTACATCACAGGCGCAGCAGGAGACGCCTCCATTTGCAGATCTGTAAAATATTACCTGTGAAAGTTGATGGTTTTAAATATGACATTACAGTCACTGTACTTCACAATTTTTGGACATCGTTGAATTAGTTCTGTAGTGTCTGTGTTGCCTGATGAACTACAAATACCATAAACAATAGAACTTGCATGGCTATGCTTGTAAAGCTCTCCTTTGACTGACTATTAGTAACTGATTACATCCATGTAACTATATGGTCACACTGACCAGCCCTGCAATGGGTGGAGCTAAACTGCTGTAAGATGCCACTTCCTACTTTTGACCTCAACAGCGTCTGGCTCATGAAGAAAGTCACATTTTTGTGGCATTCTCTGGGCCCACTCATCCACGTGGAAGGCACACTCAACCGATTTTGGTAGAGCCTTGCAGATCTCGTACACCCATACATGCTGGTTGCCTTCCCTGGGGTGGATGGGATGTTCCAGCAAGACAATGCAACATGTCATACAGCTAGAAATGTCCGTCACTGTTTGGAAGAGCATGACCAAGACATTCGTGTGGCCTTTGATTCTCCAGACTTGAACCCAATTGAGCATCTATAGGACCACCTTGATGGTCGTATTCACTCTATGGATCCTCCCATACAGGCCCTCCAGCAGCTGTGGGATGCACTTTAGTCAGCATGGTTCCAAATACCTGTGACAACCTACCAGCACCATATTGAGCCACTCCCAGGCTGTCTAGCTGCTGTCCGTGCTGCACATGTCAGTTACTCTGGATATTAACTGGTGGTCATAATAATGTGACACCACTGTGTATACTTAGATGTGTTTTCATGCAATCGCAGTGTGACAGTGATTACAGGACTGTGCGGCCTGGACATTTCATTTAATCGTCCTCTAATTTAGTCGTGTGAAACTTTAATCGTGTTTGCCACATCAGAATACTTGAGTTCATAAAAAGTGAGGAAAGTTTTATTTTTAAAACAATAAACAACAGTTCCTGCTGGAATATGAGGGTTTAGCATTCAGATCAAGGACCTGCATGCATGAAGGCGCAACACGGAATCAGTTCTGCTAGACTAGCATGCTAAAATATTTAAGACACGAAGCCAAACAGTGGTGCGTGATAGCACAGCTACAAAGATCTACCATATCGAAAGCAAACATTCACAAGCCATAGGACAGACAGCTGTTTCGTTTATATCAGAGAGTGCTATGCAGAGCAGCCTAAGGGAAGGAGAAATGGTGGACAGTAATGGCCGTCCAGAGGTAGAGGTACGCTGAGCCCATGGTAGCCCTGGCAGTGGCACTGAAGTTCATTTTAACAACACTCTTAGAGAAAATGGTCTATAAGTTGTAGGGCTGTACCCGACTCAGAATTTTGTCAGTCGAATCGGATTCGCCTGTCCTGGTCGACGATTCGAATATTTGTTCATGTCTTTACTCCATATACATTATCTAGTAATCAGTAAATCAATCTGCATAGGGTTCAGGTCTGATGTCCTCATTTAGAAAGTCAGCAGAGTCACAGGAACATATTTCTGAACTGAAAGAGGCGTGGTGTATGATGATCGATCTGAACTGGAGCCTGATTTAATTACAGGATATAGCGCCCGGCAGCAGCGCGTATATATGCTAAACATTAGCGCTTCTAGCTTAGACTTTTAATTTCACTTCTAACAGCTTCTTCAGTAGGAGGACCCTTCACCTTTCATCTCTCATAAATAATGAACTGCTAAATAAAACCAGATTAGTCCATATTTATATTATTATAGATGAAAAGAAGAATGATAAACCTGAAACCATTTATTATATTATCCGCACTGAAATCATTATCTCTCGTTTATCGGCAGGCAGATTAAGTGACTGTACTTATCTTTAAATAAAGATAATCTTAGCTGTAGACGAATAAATATAAATATCTGTAATTTAGATTCTAAAATAATGGAATTATAATAAAACAAACGTCTCCGGTCCGTTTCTCCTTCACCGCAAACAGCCGTTATGTCTAAAACGAAAAGTCAGCTCTCTTGTTTGGAGCAGTGTTGGATGTCTGACTAAATGAAGAGCAGAATTTGGTTTCATTTGTTCAGATTCTCT
>JAMWET010006793.1:90000-177500 GCA_024036415.1 Prochilodus magdalenae
GCATACCGCCTCTCTTTGATATATTAATTATGGGGCTGTGAAATGATTAAAATATATAACTGCTGCCCTTTAAACCGCAGTGCATTTTGCTATGGTGATATAAGTGGACAGAATAAGCTTCATCAGAATGTATGCATTATTTTCAATATTAGGATCAACATCATGTCAATATCATATCACCTAACACTGCAACATATGGCCATTCTGTGGACACACAACTTTCAGACAGCAACAAAGGCTGCGTGTTCTAACTAATCTCCGCCCTGATGGTAGCCTCTTATTCTTATTCATTACGCTTGTGGATTCTTCCTTAGCTAGGCAGACACTGCACCCATTTCAGCTCCTTTCAAGCTTTACTGGCCATCATTTGCAATGGAGGATCTACGACCGGGCAGATACCTGAACTGCTGGTCACAGTTTAAGCAGATCTCACACATTTCTCAGAATCACTGCTCCTCCACAGGTGAACGCACATGAACAAAGGCAAACAGGTCAAAATGTGCAGTTACAGCATCTACACTGAGTAGAATTGTGAAGTATCAACATGAAAGATTTACAAAACTGTCTGTAGCTCGCATCGTCGAACTCAGGTTCAGGGCACAGTGTGGCACAAGTCAGTAAAACTGTTCTAGCATTGTTGATTCTAAATGGTGGAACCTCAAATTCCCCTCCATCTTCCATATAATGCACTATGCTACGTTCTTTCATACCAAAACAGCACACTGTATTTCCAGTATGGAATTGTGCACACTAGCCAAATCCCAAACAGCTATTTAATAGACATATGAATCAAATCAAATCGATTCATATCACTTTTATTGTCACATCACATTTTCACAGGTGTGAAGGTGAGTGAAAGACTTGCGTAGTCCCTTACAGTACTTCAATACAAACATAATAATAAATATATACAATACTAAGCACTAAAATCTCTGTTTATACTAATTTACAGCTATGAATAACAGTTATGAATAAGGAATTATGATGCCCTATGTTGGGTGCAGGAATTGAATTCCTACCTGGTACACTACGTAGGGAGCAGGGAGTCATTTAAGATTCCGCCAGTGTTTTTGTTTGGGACTCATGCGCCGCATGTTGTATTGAATGAACAGCTTTATTGGAAATTGTCTGCAGACTGAGCTGTCAGGAGGGGCCGTGTTTCACATGCAGTGCGAGTGCCCATGTTGCGTCATGTCGATTGGACCAAGAGTTCTAGTACAGTGTGAGCATATAAATGACAGGCCCTGGGCTTTCTGAAGTCAATCAGTGTCTGCCTAGCCTCACATCGTAGGGTCTTGAGCAGAACTGGAGTTTTCCACTTTGCTGTGACTTGTATTTAGTTTGCTACCTGATGAATGAACTATAATGGGTCCCCTGTTAGCACTGTCCAGTGCAGGCTGGCGAAGGCATTGCCTACAAGATCCTACAAGAGTTTGTTCAGTTTGGTTCTCTTGCTGTTATCATATTAATTAGGCCTCTTATATATTTGCAGGTTTTCTGTTTCTGCCTACACTGGGCTGGTTAACCCTTGCGGGGGGGTGGGGTCAACACAGCCAAGGCAGTCCAAAAAAAAATCTGAAAATGGCCAAGAAAATTGCAACTCTAGTCATGCAGGACTTTCACGGATCACAGAACAGGTGAAACCGAAACGTAAACCATCTGGGCAGATATCTAGTCAAAACGTACATGCATATTAAATACATTCACAGGCAAATACGAGCAACATCTGACTCAAATGCTGAAATTTTCAGCAGGTCAAAAGAGCATCATAGTCCGACTCAAACAAGCACCACCATCCAGGATTATTATGAAGCAATACTAATCTCGGAATAAGGTCCGCCATTCAATGCACGGTTTTCATTTAAATTAATGCCACAAAATCACTAGGAACAAAATGAGTGTTCAAGAACTGATGGTGCAGCAAAAAAAAAGACCGTCTGTTCACACAAATCCAATTAGGTGAAAGAAAAGAAAGGAAGAAAAAACGTGTTCTGAGGAAGAAAAATAAAACAGCTGTCTATAGAAGCTTTTAAAAGTTCCATTTCTACTCAGATAGCAGAAATGAGCTGGAAGTTGCTTTAGACAGCAAAAACAAGGCAGATCCATTTAAACTGCAAGTGCTTCATCTCCTTCTGAACGCCACAGCAAGCTGCCTTGTGTACTTTTCCCCAGTCAAAGGTTATACAGCACTACTGTAGCATCTATACCCGATGTCCATTTCTCTATACATCATCACCTGTAGTGATCAAAACACCTCCACCATGAACACAGCCTCCTGCATTGTCTCACAGATGCTATCATAGCACTCATAGCACAACAGCAGCATCGCTAGTACACCCTAGTGACTGTAAATGTCTAAAAAATAAAATAATAATCACATATCAATAATTATTTAGAACTTATATGTCAAATACACATTTTATAGATATGCTTAAGCTGGAGTTAATGCGCTGGCATGCCTACGTTTGTCACACCCTGCCCTGTCCAGTTCATGTCTGTCTGTCCTCTCTGGATTTCTGTTTCTGTCTTGTGATGTCCATGTGCTCTTTGTTGTCCTGCTCCATGTGCTTCTGTTTGTTTTGGTCGTTGCTCCTCCTGTCTCCGCCCTCTTGTCAGACCCCCCACCTGTCCTTAGTTAGTAGCCCCGCCCCTTCCCAGGTGTTCCTTGTTAGTCTTTGTTAATTTATACTCCCTGTTGTCCCGTGTTCTTGCTTTGTGTTTGTTCCTGTGTTAGCGTCTTGTTCCCATGCCTGTCATTTTCCTTTTGCTTTGTTCCCCCTGCTGGTCGTTGGTCCCCATGTTAGTTAGTTAGTTTGTAAGCCGGTTTTATGTTTCTTAGTGTTTTTGCTTCTTTTGTTTTATCAAGAGTTGTTCAGTGTAGTTTCTGCTTTTTTGTGTTGTCATTAAAAAACTTTGCATCCCGTCCCCACGTCCTGTCTTCTTGTGACAACGATGAAGAGCCAAGTGATTTAGGGCTGTAAGATTTATAAATTGGCCCAGCATCACCCACATTTTTTTAAAAACATGTTCTTCACGTCTGTTACTGTTACTTATTGAAAAGATAAGCGGCTGCATTGATGCCTTTAAGCCAGCTGCAAAATATATATTACAGTGAAGCTCAAAAACAAAATGCTCAAAATTAAAAATGAGTAGATTTTAATAACAACAACTAAATAATAATAATGGGATTTAATGTTCATTACCGTCTAGCACCTTACCATCTTTGCTGCTGTAGGAAGGATGCACTGTTAGCCTCAGAATGATTATTACTCTCCCTGGCAGCCGAAGTGGACAGAGAGGGACAAGGTGTTTCCTGCCTTCTGCCCGGTGGTTGCTGGGATGGGCTCCAGCACCACGCCCCAGGAGGGTGTGCGGTTTAGATGAGTGAGTGAGAATGTGTTATGACCTTTCAGATAAGAAACACAGAAGGCAAGAGGGAATGCTAACCTACCAAGCATTTAGGATTTAATGCACTTGATTGGTTGGATTCGTTGGTTCAGATCTGATCCTACTAACTTAATGGTTCATATTCATGTATGGAAGTGACTCATACATAATCGTCCATATTATATTAAAGCATGGCTACATCAAGTTGCACATTGCCTCATGTCTGATCTATGGCCTCCTATAAATAATCAATGTGGCCACATCGCTCAGAAAATATCAGATGTGTCACATTAATGCAAAAACCTTAGAGAGATGTTGAGTCATATTGCTCCTGGGACCCATGACCACCTGTAGCTCCACAGTGATAGTGGCTAGTACTGTTTAGGAGCCTTCTGTCCAGTTCTATATCTCTGTAAAAGTATGTAGTACAGTTTTATCCAGTGTCATGAACCACATAAGCAAGTCTGAATTTACTTCACAACTTCACACGGTTTAAGGCAAGCGACTGATGCCTTAGGCATGCAGCTTCCACTTCTTGTTGGCTTGTTACCCTCGTAGCTTCAGTGCAAAACTACAGAAGCAAACTTAAGACCCCGTTTGGGGTAAATAGGAAAATGGCGTGAATTAGATTTTTCATCCGGCTATCCCGTAAGATCCATGAGGAGTGATGAGCTTTGTGTTTGCGCAAGGTAGTCTCATTCCTATCCACTCTAGACCAGGCTACTTTGTTATGCAGGTGGTCAGCTGGTTCTTGACCCCAGACCGATCAATTACGGAAGCAGCCCACTCTTGCAGAACGCCAGCGGCCCGGGCGTGGGCTTCAAAAGGCCAGGCCTGAGGCTGGGCGACTGAGGCTGAGCAATGTTTTCCCTCTCCTCCCTTCCACTTCCCCTTCTCAGGGAATTTGGATTAAAGCCGGCGAGCCTTTACACACACTTGCGCTTGGCCGGGTGGAATCGATATTCCGCACAAAGGAGAGAAAAGCCTCCTCAGAAGTGGCTGTCAGCACTGGGACTGCGCATGGGCTTCAGGCTTAGGAAGAGCTAGAGCCAGATGCTAAAAACACTCATCATTATACGGGGAGCTGCCATATGTTCAAACACTGCAATACTGTACACCTATCAGCTAGAACGTCTGTCATACCTCTTTCTGCTGACGATTAACTGCCGTATACAGTTGCATGCAAAAAGGAAATCAAATGACACTGAGAACAAATAAGTAGACACATCCCAGTTTTACTACACCCAAAAACTTATAACTAATATCTACTATTATGTGAACTACAGTGAAAACTAGCTGACATATGTTTAGGTTATGATGGAAGTATATAATTAACGCATTACTTACATATTACTTACACACTCATTAACCCTCAAATAGACATATCCCTCCAATATTCAGACACACTGACCCTCCTTCCCCCCAATATACTGATATAAAAATGTAAATAACAATATTACACTTAATAGCTTTGTATAATGTTAGGATCTGTCAGTGTTCCCATCAGTTATTGAAGGGACGCTTATTATTGTAACACCACAAGTTCTGTAACTGTGGAAATACTATTACTATAAGTCACTATTATTATTATTATTAGTCACCTTGCCTTGTGACTTTGTGACCACAAAGGAGTGACTGCATTTGGGTGTGCCAAATACCATAGTGTGAAGAAAGTAGCTGAATCTGCAGGTGTATAGAAGCGTACGGCCATATGGCTCTACCAGCAGTGGCTAAATTCCCAGTCTACAGGAAACTCTCCTCGGAATTGTGCCAGAGAAGGCATCCACCAATACTGGCCCTGAATCTAAACACTGATGTCATCTACATCCAGAACCTTGTCCAGTACATGCCACGTCAAATAGCAGATGTTTTTGTGCTCATGGAAGTGCATGCTGTTATTTTTCCATCCATTATCATTTTCTTTTTAGATCATTCAACCAGTTTAGGCAAACTTCTGACCTATGACCTTGTCAACAGATTGGTATAAAAAGACTGTTCACATTTCTCTTAAACAAACAGTGTTCAGATGACCATCAGCTCAATTGGATATACTCTCCAACTTGTGGAGTCGATATCCAGCTGGGCTGCACGCTGTCACACACAAACGAGCACATACAGTGGGGTGTGAAAGTTTGGGCAGCCTTGTTAATTTTCCTGATTTACCTTTGATTGTTTGGATAAAAAAGATTGCATTAAATATATCATATAGGGGACAAACACAGTGATATTTGAGAAGTGAGTTTATATGATTTACAGAAAGTGTACAATAATTGGTTAAACAAAAGTAGTCAGGGGCATAAATTTGGGCACTGTTGTCATTTTATTGATTTCAAAACCTTTAGAACTAATTATTGGAACTCAAATTTGGTTTGGTAAGTTCAGTGACCCTTGACCTCCATACACAGGTGACTCCAATTATGAGAAAGCTAAAGCACATTTGGACAAGCCAGCTTCATTTTGGAATAAGGTGCTGTGTTATTTGGGCATAACAAGGGCCGTTATGCATGGAGGAAAAAGAACACAGCACTCCAAGAAAAACACCTGCTACCTACAGTAAAATTGGGTGGTGGTTCCATCATGCTGTGGGGCTGTGTGGCCAGTACAGGGACTGGGAATCTTGTTAAAGTTGAGGGACGCATGGATTCCAATCAATATCAGCAGATTCTGGAGACCAATGTCCAGGAATCAGTGACAAAGCTGAAGCTGCGCTGGGGCTGGATCTTTCAACAAGACAACGACCCTAAACACTGCTCAAAATCTACTAATGCATTCATGCAGAGGAACAAGTACAACGTTCCGGAATCTCAGTCCCCAGACCTGAATATTATTGAAAATCTGTGGTGTCACTTAAAGAGAGCTGTCCATGCTCGGAAACATTCAGCCACAATCCAGACTCTCATTAGAAGCTATAGGAAGCGTTTAGAGGCTGTTATTTCTGCGAAAGGAGGATCTACTAAATATTGAGTTAAGGGGTTTTTTTTGGTGCCCAAATTTATGCACCTGCCTACTTTTGTTTAGACAATCATTGCACACTTTCTGTAAATCATATAAACTTCATTTCACTTCTCAAATATCACTGTGTTTGTCCCCTATATGATATATCTAATTTAATGTTTTTATCCAAACAATCAATGCTTTATAAAGGTAAATCAGGAAAATTAACAAGGCTGCCCAACTGTAGCTAGCACTAGGTCAAAGATTTTGAATTTAATGGAAACTGTGTTTGGTTAGACACACACAGAATATAATTTTTCATAAGTGGTCTTTTTGAACCCACCATTGTTACTGGTAACTACAGTAGTCATACACACTGTATATAAACCATATGGCACAACATCAACAGTACACAACTCTACACTTCTTTGATTCAACAGATCCACGTATGTTTCGCCAACCTCCTTTACTTCCCAACAAGTCTTCTGGAATTCTAATTCACTTCATCCTTCCAGCTGTGTGCACCAAGTACACTGAATGTCTGACTGCAGTCAATAAGCATCTGCAATGCAACAGTTTCCAGGATACGCTTCTCTCGAGCTCTTAATTGTCTTCTGCAAGGTCGTTCTGGCTGGAAACGAAGGAGGCAAACGCTCCCATTTTCTCTGCTGGGTGGGCATGTTTCAAGAGTGGATGCATTTAAGCTCCGAGGAGGTCCTTGAAAGACCTGGTGAGAAACATCATTGCTTAAACCCACTTGATGATGCATGTCGATATTTCTGTTTTACTCTACCTCGGTCGGGAAAACCCTACCAGGACCGCAGTCGGCTGCAAAAACAGACATCTGCAAACTCCTTCATTCATTTTCAGACCCTTTCAGGGCTGTACAGCATATCGTATGGTTCAGACGATATTACAGAGGTGCGCAACATGCACATAAGTCTCTAACCAATCACTGAATGTTTATTATGGGATATGAGGATTCTGACTATGACTTCTGTGGATGTTGGATATTACACAGACCCTCTGTTGGATTCTAGGATATTCATCAAATTCAACACGGTTACCAAATTTGAACTGTGTCAAATAGCCTCTATAAACAGCCTCTATTATTCTGGGAGGGCTTTACGTTACATGTTGGATTCCACTGCATCCATGAGAGCATTAGTGAGCATCAGGTGCTGATGTTAAATGATCAGTTCAGGATCACTCCAGCTCATCCCAACGGTACTGAATGGAGCTCCATCACTCAAGAGAACACAGTTCCGCTGTTTTACAGCCAAATGCTGGGGTCGCTTTACCCATCCAGCCAATGCTTGGCAATGGTCATGGTGACCACAGGCTGATGTTACTCTGCTCCAGAGCATGTCAATTTATTGGTCAATGCTTTCTCATAGAGACTACATCAGCTGTGCTTTGAATACCTCAATCAAACTCTAACGTGAATAAATTCTTTTGGACATATAGTGTACACCAACTGTGCTAAGAAGGAATTAATCAAATTAAGGCATTAATAACGCAATAACAAATTTAATAATTAACGCTATAATTGTTTAGACCGGTCCCCTAAACCATCTGTAGTTCCAGCCTGAAGCCCAGCTTCTCGAACGCTGTTACTGCAACTCCATCAGCTTAGCCCCCCCTTTAAATCCATCTTTAAATGGCAGCTTCCATTGATAGATCTCTTGAGAAAAGCCGTTTCCAGCTATAGCGAAGCCATGAATTTGTTTATCACTGAAGCATCTGAAGGATCATTTACAAACAAAACACAGCACTGATGAGGCAATCAGTAATATCAGTTCTGTTCTGTCTTGCTGCCATCAGCCTCTTCTAAACAAATAGTCTCTTTCCGTATCTATAAGTATCATATCTGCAGTGGAACACTGGTACCAAAAGTGAGTAGTGTTGAATGGAGGCCGAGCCATACCCTGTGGTGGAAAAGTGCCGTAAGGTATCTAGTAATGGCCTCAACGACTAACACCAGAATATAATGCACCTCTCAGAATTGAATCCAATCCCCCCACCCCCCGCCCCCCATCAGCCGTTAAAACCTTCTCCTTATGCATGTCCCTAATTTCTTTGTCTTTCCAGTCATGAAATGATCCAGTATGCATCCATTATTCATTATCAGGCAGCTCTGTAAATTCCAGTGCATTATGATTTATATATCAGAAGACAGAGATCATGCAATTGACTGGGAATGGGTGGCAATGAACAGTTTTAGCTTGACTTTGAAAATGCTTCAACTGGAGCAAACCTGCCACCTTGAGAAAGCTATTTACCATGAATAAGTCATGTTCTGTTGTTATAAACATAGTTACTTGCTATGGTTGCCCAGGTGGTTGCTAGAGTTTGAACGGGTTGCGTGCTATGGTATTCCAGGTGGTTGCTAGCATTTTGCAAGAGCTGGTTGATATGGAGTTCCAGGAGGTAGCTAGAATTTTTTCAAGAATTACTCTCTATGGTGTTCCAGGTGGTAGCTAGAGTTTTGCTAGAGTTGCTTTCTGTGGTTTTCTATCTGGTGATTATGGTATTGAAAATGATACAGTGTTGTCAAGTGGTGTTAATGACATATTCTGCCATGGTAGCTATTGGGGTTCAAAATGGGCACTGTGATGTGGAAGGTATTGCTAAGTGGTTTTGATGGCATCTGTAATGGGTGCGAGAGGTGTATCTGAACTTTTGGAACATTCCACCATTCATTTCAATGACTGAAAAAAATAATAAAATCTTTGAATAAACACTGTAGGAAAACCACCTGTCTGATCACTATAAAAGCAAAAGCACATTTTGTAAAGGCAGCTTAATAAAGTTGTGAGATTCTCATATTGCAGAGACAATATCCCAACCTTACAATATCTGATAGAGCCTGTAAATCTGGCCCCAGTGAACGTCCTGTTTTTGTCTTGTTTAAATAATTAATGTCCAAACACAAGAAGCTTTAGCTCAGTAAGGAGAATCAGATTAGCATCTAATCACGCCACAAAAGCTATGACCCGGCTCCAGCATATAAGCCTGTGAAAAGGCAAATCACCATGGCGATGAAGATCAAAATAATTCAATATCAACACTCATCTTGACAAGAGCACGAGTTTCACGGAAATGAAATTTGGACGAGATAGATAAGCGTGATCTTTTATGGGATGAAGGGCACTAGAGAGGTCGCAGGTCTGCTGCCCATTTAGGAAGGTTCTTTCATCAGGACAAAGCCAGCTCAACATTATCTATTCAGGCGGCAGGCTTTATGCAACAGAAACCAATACTGTTCATAATGTCGGACACTCGGTCAGAATGACATATTCCAAATCAGTGGCTCTCTATTTTAATGTATTTAAACCACAGGACCTACAGCATCAGTAACATTTCAGACATATGTACTCATCGAAACCTTCCTAATGGTTCTCTTTTACTATTTTCCACATTTTAGAACAACAGTGAATAGACCAGCTCTAGGAAATAATACATATACTGGCTAAACAAATCAAAACTATGATCTGTAGGCAACATAACTGCATTTAAACATTTAGATTTTGTGATTTCCACTTTGTCTAAAAAACAAATTCAACCCGTTTGATGTGAAATGCTACAGAATTGTTCATAGTGGTGGCGATGGGAACCAGATTAATGCTTCTAAAAGCTCCCTAATAGAAAGTTCTTAAAGTTCTCACATGAAATGGTCTGATGTCTGCGACATTATTGGGATGTTTGCAGAGCTTGTGAGGCAAATATAGTCTCCAATGAACTTGCCATACTGTTCCAGGTGGTTGCTAGAGTTTTGGTGTTCAAAGGTGGTGTTCCAGACTTGTCGAACAATCAGAGGGTGTGTTCCAGACTTGTTGATGAGACAAGGTGACATTGCTGGGCAAAATAAAAGTAAGTCCCTAGTATGCAGCATTCCTCAGATATGTATTCTTTCATTAACGACAGTCACGTTTAACACTGCTGCTCTGAGATACTTATCTGTATATCCAAACTATTCCTTTTTCCTGCACCCAGGACAATAACTGTACAAAACTCAAAACATCTCTTTGCTTCTAAAAGCTACAAATTAGAAATAATTACACAAACTACAAGAGGATTCATTTCATGTCTACAGTCTATTAAAAGGGCTGAACTAAGTCTCAGGAATATGGTGGATTTCCTGTGAACTTTGAACTATTCATAAGCTACACCTCTGGGAACGACTGCAACCGCAGCTTGCATTCCTTTTTCTTTTGGTTCGACGTTTGTTCTTGTTTTTCTTTCTGATCTGAGATCCTGGAGGAATCAAGATACATCAGAAAGGTTGAAAGAGTCATCCATGATTACGAGCAACACACACTCGCACACACACACTCGTGCACACACTCGCACACACACCCTTTTGATGTGCAGAGATAAAATAAATCCAATTATCGTTCAGCCTGACATGCATTACGGCTCGAGAACCGGAAGATTTCCTGATGAATTCCGAGGGACCAGCTGGTCCTGTTGACAGCCTCGAACAAAACAAACACAGCAATAAAAGGCAAAACAAAGCGCAAGAGGACACGACCGTCTGACATCATGCTGAGTCTAGATGTACTATTACAGTATGGTTAAGGGAAGGCAGACTAGGTCATGTAGACATGTTGCCATGTAATCACCATAAGAACGATCATGTCATGTCTGTTAGCAGACAAACACTTAATTCACTTCTGCTCAGCAAGACAACCTTAAATAAAATGCTAACTGCTTAGTTTGATTGACATCTCACATTGTCTTTCACTGACTGCTTCAACAACAAATCCAATTCCTAAAAAGTTGAAATGCCAATTAAAACAGGAAGCAGTGATTAGTAAATTCTGTAGGAGCTGCGTTCATTTAAAAACTACAAAACTATATGCTGTTTTACCATATGATGATTTAATATTAAACACTGAGGAGGGTGAAACACCTAAATTAATAATTACACATGGCTGCTAAGGTTCTTTGTTAATAACTGTTACATTCTTTGCTGATGTATGTTATTTTTTATGGTGAGCCTCAATCCATCCCCCTATTTCCCCTAACAAGCATGACTGCCCCACCTGTTTTAAATGCTTCTTTTTTTTTCACAACGGACCTACTAAAATTTTTCAACTGTACCAGTTGTTTTGAAACCTGTTCCTGGGATTAATTTTAGAAAAAGGATATTTTTTATATTGATAATTTTTGGTCCCCATAATTTCAACACTTTAGTCACCCTGTGCGTTGTAATAAGGTTTCATGATGAACAGGCCAACATGTATGGTCCAAAATGACTTGCAAATATCACAGTTCCATTGACCTTTATTAGAAGTTAAAAATGTTAATGAGGATACCATTTTGTAGATACATGGTTTTGTTCACAAAACCGCAACAATATCCTAAATAACATATCTACTCTCTTTACATAAATAATTCTTAGCATTCATGTAGCATTCATTACTGCTACAATAGACTTCTGTAACACGCTATAATACAAGCTTGTTAGGAGTTTACAAATCTAGACTAAAACATATTTCTATGTGAGAACATATTTTGAATAGAACATCAACAAAGCATGTCATTTGACCAGGGTGCCCAAATTTATGGACATTACTACATGCCTAGTGTTATGACTCACTGTCTCCTGCATACATCTCTGCTGTTATTTAACTATACGACAAAAAAAAAAATGGTGGAGTCAACCTGCTGTTGGTTAAACAGGCCTATATATTTACATATGCATACACTTACTACATATCGCCGCTGTCTAATGGAAAAACATGTATCTCCATTTTAATATTTGAACACAGCACCTCCTGTTTGCATTGTGTTCCAATATCATGATGAATGGACCAGAAAAGTTCCTCAAAGTCATTTGGAAAAAAACGCCTGGTTCTATTGACTGATGTGACGATATCCAACATCTATTTCAGGCTTTCCATGATATAGGCCCTTCCACCTGCTTAAACAGCCCTACCACGGAAACTGAATAAGATAAGAACTTGATGTAGTATATCAACACTGTTAAATACAAATCGTTCTGTTCATTCCACACAGTCCATATACAAAACCTGAACAGCTCATTCTTAATAAGGTATTTACACATTTACATATCAGCGTTTTTTGGCTTACAGCAGTTTAGCCTTGCCCAATTAGACAAGTTGGACAATTTATATTATATATAGACTATTTCAAACTGAACAGCTTTCTTAAAAGCAGCATAATACAGCACAACCAATCAGAGCACGAGCCATTAACACATATCTATGTACTACATTGTATGGAGGGATAAAGAATTGGAAAACTTTGGAAAAATGTTCATGTAAAATGTTTTCGGTACATAAAACCACACACAGGTGATCAGTGGACCCAAAAACAGAGGAATAGGATTTAACAAGCTTCATTTTCTGAACTGATACATACTGAACGTGCGACTTAGCCCACTCGATCCACTTGTGTCTTTATACAGTCTATTATCAAACTGGGCGTTCACAGAAAATCTATAGGGGACGAGCAACGTGAAGTGTGAAAAAGTAAATATCCTGCAGAAAAGAGCTGAAATACTAGAAAGGAAAATTCACAACACAGCCGAAACAAAGCAAACAGGCAGGCAAAAAAGGTTTTACTCCCATCATGCTTCGCTGCTCTGGATGAATCAACGAGAAAGAAAGATGCAATGCAGACACAAACAAAACAGAAGCTTCTGAAAATCAGTTCTCCCATGTTTTTAAGCCAAACAAGTAGATAACAAGCAGCCTACCAGGTTTATTGGACCATATATCTAATAGTTGGACTAATATATCTTCTATGGAATCTACGCTATTGCTAGTCACTAGTTCTGGGGCTCCAACCATAATCTCCACCCTTTAATGTTGAGGCAAATAAGAGGCCATTTCTGCCTTTTAATCGACTGTTCTCCTTTAATGAGTTAGTTTCTCTGTGCTGCGTGCAACACTGAAGCTACGAAAAACCTTCAGACAATGTCTGCCAGCATCAGTCAAGCATGGGTGGAGGATCAGTGCAAGTTTGGGGATGTATATCAACATCTGGAGTCAGTGATTTGTTTTTGATTGATGGCATCATGAATACTTAGTGCAGAAACGTTAATACATCATGCAGCACTGTCTGGAAAATGTTTATCCAGGAACACATTCATTATACAGCAAGAGAATGGCATCAAGGACATATAGTTTACACTTCATCAACCTTTTTATTTTGTTCTCCTGATGAAACAAACCAATGATAAGAGCTTCCTTAGAAATCGGCATTGTGTTATGAATGTCTGAGCGCCCTCGTTCAGAAAGTATAGAGGCTTGCTCAGGGCAGATTTTAACAAGTTCAAGCAGCATTATGTGGGAATTGGTACGTTCTTGCCCTTGGCGAGTGTATTACATTTTTCGACCACTGTTGTAAAATCACCTTCGTGCACACACACACATCACACATGCATATGGCCACTACAGATTATACTTATGATTTCATGGTTCATATGTGTAAACAACCGAATCACAAGAGTAACCTGTAGCATCCATATGCCTGCATGATGTGCATGCATAGAATGGGAAATTGGATTCTGCTGGGAAGTCGGAATTCCTTCAAAGACAACATCAGAACATGTCGACTTATGGGATGGAGTAATGTTACAATGTTAGATGATATGAGACAGGAAGGATGCAGATAACAGTCTAGTCAGCAACCTAGTTGCAACCTAGCAACACTGTTGCTGGATTTCCGCTGTTTTCCCTGTAGCTGTGAGACTGTCTTGGATCCTTTCATCTCTTTCGGCTGTTGTCAAAGAGTAAAAGCCAGTCTGAGATTTACTGTCGTCCCTTGCTCAGTTACTCTCTCTTCATCTCTGCCTTGCTTCCTCGGACAAAGTCTTCTTTGGTCTCTTCACAGCCTCTGCCAAGATCTCCATGCTGGGAATACCGAGCTAGCTAGCGAGCTGAAGACCCATAGTTGATGGTGTGCTACATGGTACCGGAAAGCATTAAGCAGTTCTCGCGAGTGGTCTCCTCCAAATTAATATAGCAGTGTAGCAGGCATTCCAGCCCCGGCGTGGCAATGACAGAGATGCTGTTCTCCCTATTATAAGTCAGGGTACCATCGCAATGATGCTGCTACTTAGGTTCTTTAGCACCTTGAGTAAGACGGGGTAACTGCCAGGTTTAATGTTACCTAAGCTGGACTACAATCTTTAATGAATACCACAATATCACAATATTTAGGCTGAACTTAAACAGCAAACAGAGGTATTTTGAAGCTCCGTGGTTAAAACATAAACAGAAAACAGTTTTGGACACTCATCTAGCATCAACGGTTTGTTTTCAGTGTTTGTTTTCTTACCCTGAAGAGCAGTTTGGCCACAGGTGTCTTGGCCAGCTGGGCAGGGCTGCACAGGTTTTCGTATAGGGCCGTGTCCACCATGCCAGGATCCACAGTGTTGGCCGTTACCGGATCTCCTCGTGCCCATAGCCGATCCTGCAGGTGGTAGGTGAAGAGTACCAGTGCCAGCTTACTCTGAGAGTACGCCCCATGAGCACAGTAACACGACCTGAGAGAGAGAGAAAGTGAGAGAGATAGAGAGAGAGAGAGAGAGAGAGAGAGAGAGAGAGAGAGAGAGAGAGAGAGAGAGAGAGAGAGAGAGAGAGAGAGAATGTGCATGAGAACGGCGTGTAATCCACAGTACTCCACAACAAAGCTACGACAAGGATTACAATGAGAAAAGGACAAGACAAAACAGAAGCACTACATTTCACATACATCTGCATTAGAACATCAAAACTGGACATCATTAATGTGGAGTAAGGTTTTACAGACTGATGAGTCTAAATATAAAATCTCTGGAGGAAACAGAAGGCAGTATGTATGCTGACAATGTAATGAAAGACCCCTCCACCATATTCAACTACCATCAGCCAAGCATGCTGGAGGATCAGTGCAAGTCTGGGGATGCATAACAGCATCTGGAGTCAGTGATTTGTGTTTGAATGAAGACACCATGGATGCTTCTAAATCCAGTTCCATACATCCCTCCATACAATACCAGCTGGAAAACAGTTTGACTGGGAAGAAATTCATTCTATAGCAAGAGAACAACAAATCTGAATGTGTTTGGGGACTACTTTTATTATGTGAAGCCTGAAGTCCACACTCCACACCCCAATGGATTCATTAAAACAATTCAGCAAATCCTCTGAAAGGACTGCAAGCAAACTAGATAATAACAATATAAATACATGGTTTCTACTCCTTCGCTGATGATGACAAATCAATAACTTTTAGCATTTAAGGTTTTGTTCTGACTGAAAATGTAAGCAGGGTGATTGGTCACTAAATGCGTCATGTCTAATCTTTAGCACTTTTTAAAGGGAACAGATGAATCAACTGCATTGTTTCAGTTTTACAAAAATAGAAAAGCTGCTCTAATATAGAAAAGGTTATTCTCTCAAATGCTTCTTCAGTAATACAGTTAGGCCTTAAGTTGACGTAGTTACTAAAGCATTCCTTCTAATTACAAGTTTCTACAATAAAAACTACTAAAATAATATCATGATTGGTAAAAATAATAGTCAACTAACTTTTTTTTTATTATCCCAATACTGGTACAGGTTGTGCTAGGTAAGATGGTGTGGTGTCAGGTAGGGGTAGCCCGAGTTAGCTACTTAGGCTAATAAGAACTAACTTTACCACTAGTAAGACTATGGTGCATTCAAGCTGTGTCAAGATGAGTCCTACACTAAATTAGATCCTACACTAAATTAGGAAAGTACTTTTGGTGTCTACTTTAATGGTCAAGCTGATGATACTGTATGTGTTACTATATGATACTGCTGCAGTAATGCTACAGTAGTCATACCAGTATAATTTGTGTTTACTGTGCATGTTGTCTCAGAATTCAACAGGGGACTCTGTATAAACCTGTAAAATACATTTAAAGTATAATACTGGCTTTAACAGCACATACTGTAGAAAAGCCAATAAAGAAAGAAAATATATTGTCACTGTCCATCGAAAAACAGGTACCTGTTTTTCGCAAAATGCCAACTTTACAGGAGAGGCCAAAAATCTCATTTAATCTGAACGGAAGTCAAAGGAAACAGACTTCTTTCCAAGCGGTTCTGGGCCATGAAATTCACACACAGTGCAACCAGCAATGTGATCAAATGAGGCATAAACGTAAAAATGAACAAAAATGAATATATATGTTTTTCTTTGGATAATATTTATCTTGCTAATTAATGCTACTATTAGCATCTGTCCATTCATGTTAGCATGGTTGGTCAAGCTAGTCCTTATCAACACCTCTGAAGGACAAAAAGAGGAGGCCTCAGGCCAGTGGCTATAAAAAGCTGGCTTGCATTGTAAAAATGTCACTGCCTTTCAGCGGGTTTTATATGCCGGCCATCATCAATCTGCCTCTTTAGCGGGCCCTACCTGTCTGCTTCCCTGTCTTACTGATACTGAATACAAAGATGTGGGGGATAAGAGAGAAATATTTCTTCTTGCCATCTCCACTAAGCCTCCACAAAGCGCCTTTTAATATGTCCAGGGTGTCAAAGGATGCAGAGATGGAAGTAATACAGCTGGTGGCCTTCGTGTGAGATAGCTGTGGATAACTGTAAATGACTTTTTGAAGTATCCATCTCAGAATGACTGTATTACATGGGAGTTTTGCTGTATGTTTCAGTTCTGCATACATTTATGTTCCCTTGTTACTCCGGCCTCAGGTTTCAGACTGTTAAATGGAGGCTTGATCAATGAGTTAGATTAACTACAAAATCAGCATGCTCAGCCAACACTTGCACCTCCTCCGACTGCACATACACTCATCATAAAACGAATAGCTGCACCCAGAAGGAAGTGTGGGATTGCAGTGCTATTGGGAAGGAAGATAAAGGTACTAGGAACAATAAGTGGTGATATATTTAGACTGATATGGGTAATATTGAGTGAGCTACACATACAGAAGTAGTGTCTCAATGTAGCATCACCGTACCATGTTTGCTAATGCAGCCTACAGACATGGAGTTGTAGAGGTTCCTAATGGTGTCCTGTGATAATCCATGCCATGCATCCTAAATATTCTTACACAGTTCATATAAATTGTGTAGTAGGGGACTTAGGGAACTTCTAAAGTGGGCCGAGCGATCAGATTTATATACATCTTGGGTACACATATATATATATATATATATATATATATATATATATATATATATATTTAAGTGACCAGGTGTACATAGAGACTTGGATTACATGTTTGAACCCTTCTGATGTGAATATAAACAGTAGCACTTGATCCTTTGTAAATGACTGTATGCACTGGAATCAGACGATCAAGATAACAGGATAACTGAAATGGCTACAGGTCTTCCTATATAAAGCGACCCCCAGAGTTTATTCCATTAAACAGAAGCATATATCTGCTTCTCTGTGCAGTTAATTTCTGCTCCCCGTCCAACACGCCTGACATTACTATTCAGATGGTCCTCAAGACCTAGATTAGTTCATGAGTGTTGGAACTAATCTCTGCAAGAGGGCAGCACTCCAGGAGCCGTATTAACCCCTATAGTTGCCCCACAGTTGCCATCAGAGATGAATATAAGTGCGTTGTAATACCATGCTAATAATTTGTCACTTGTAATTCATTAAAATTAATAGAGGAACATTTTCCAAAAGTGGAAATTTCAGACTAAGTCTGAAAAGTCTAAAAGAACAGGTTATGATTTCAGTTTTTCAATTTTTGTGCAGTGTGTACATGAGGTTTTCTGGAAATAGGAAAACATCCTATATAGTTTTAAGCATTGAAGCAATGGAAGATACAACATTGAATTCAATGAATTGAAGGCAAATGTTATCTTATTACATTTCATATAATGGGAATGACTTTTTCTATTTATGTAATTACATATAAACAGAACTGAAAATCAAAGATTACAACTATATACTGTAATACACTGCTAAGTCTAGGTATACAAGTAAAAACTACTTAATAAAATCTTCCCTCACCTGCCCTGCAGGTCGTTCAGGTTGAGGTGTCCTCCGTAATGTGTGGCTGAAGAGATGGTGACGATGCGGGAGCACTGCCCGCTCTTGCCTGACTTCCTCAGTGTGTCCAGCAGCAGGTTGGTCAACAAGAAGTGGCCCAGATAGTTCAGTCCAAAGTGCAGCTCAAAACCGTCCTCTGTCTTCCTCTCCGGGACCAGCATAACCCCAGCTAGAGAGGAGGAAAAGGGCGGGAAAGCTGTTATTGCTGCTCAGAGGGGGGTTCCGAGATGCACAACAGTCAATTGCGTTATAAAGAGGCTTTTCACCTTTTGTTCTTTTTTTCATGGAGCATTTTTACGGGACCAATTTGAGTCTCAATTGCCAGCATGTCACTGGAGGACTTGCCAAATCGAAACACAGTAACAGGCGCCGAAGCGCAGGAGCTGTTAAAGCTCTGTTCTGAGGCGTGCAATTTGAGCCCAAGTGATGTGGCAGACTAAATTGCCAGGAGAAAGTCTGAGGCATTCTGACCCTGTGTGAGGAAAAGTGGCTCTTGACTAAAGTGGAGAGGGTTTCAGTGGCTTCGAAAATGTTTGTTGGAAAATCAGATGATACCGAAGAGGGCATCCTGAGAAAAGAGAGGCGACGGGGTCAGATGACTCCGGAAGATTGTTTCGGGTGCCCTCTCGCGTCATTGACCCATTTAGCACATCCACAAGGGCGCTCGGGCTGCTAAATTACTACAGCCAGCGGCTAAAGTGGATTTGGCTGAAGGAAGCTCAAAAGTTCGTCAGTGGCACAACCTCTGGGAAGAGCTTTCCTCTAAAAAATGCATATTTCACGGCTTTGACCGGGAAAGCGAACTTGAGGGATATAGATGTTAAGATAGTTCTGCATGAAGAGGACCAAACATAACACCTCGACAATATTGCTATGCAACACTGTGAATGCATTATCCACTGTAATATATTAAAAACGGTTTAATACAACAAGGAAGGATAAATGAAGCTCTGAGAACTTGGACTAAAGTTCAGGGTGGCTCTGGCCAGTAGCTAATGCTCTGACCATCCCTCCCTCCCTTCCTTTTAAGAGTAGGACTGAGGAACAGGGAGGAAAAGGGATTGAATAGCGAAACCTTTGCCACAGGAATGGCAGACAATGTGAATGTATAGGGTATTAGAGGGGTTTCAGGCTCCGAGAACTTCAGTTATTACACAGTTCCATTTAGTACAACACTGAATACAATACAAACACAGTAAAGCTGAAGGTAAAATAGTAAAACATTTGAAAACATGCATCTTTTTTGGCGACTGTTTTACCATACATCAGCATGGTTTACTCTACCAAGGATGCATTTGGTGGAGGAATATGTTTTAGGCAAATACTGTATCACAAATCTAATGGAAAACAACATCTCAGGCATCAGGAATCATGTTCAGAACCATTTCATGTTGCCACCTCCTGTGAGGCACTGTAAACAGGCATGAAACACTTTTGACGTCTGGTTACCATCATCACCACTGAATGTCTGGGAACCCACAACCCTATTACATCTTAATGTACACAGTCAAATCACATTATTATCACCAATTCCTACTTGCAGACAGCAGCAGCACATAGCTCATGAAGGAAGTTACATTTTCCTGGCATTCTTTGGACCCACTCATCCATGTGGAGGGCACACTCAACGATTTGGACATGAATCCGTGACTGCAGATCACATACACCCATATGCGCTGATTGTCTTCCATGGGGCGGATGGGATCTTCCAGGAAGGCAATGCAGCTAGAAATGTCTGACACTGGTTGGAAGAGCATGAACAAGACTTACATGGACTCCATCTGACCATCTGTGGGTCTACCTCAATCAATGTGTTCTCCGGCAGCTGTGTGATGCCTGTAACAACCTACCAGGATCTTATTGAATCACTCCCAGCTGCTGTCTGTCCACACAGCAGTGGATATTACCCAGCGGTCATAATGTGACTTTGACAGCGTAGTCATGCACCTTATTTATTTATTTATTTAAACCTGTTATTTTTTATATTCATTTTCCATTTAAAGAAAAAAAACAAACGGCACCCCTCATTCCAATCCCAACACAACCCCATATGGGGTTCACAAAAACGGGTATTCCCTGGAAAGTCCATCTATGGCTAGTTGCAGGCGCTGCATTGTTCATTCTTGCAGATGCCAATTCCAGATAAGTTCAGTAGGGTATGGAATTCACATGGCAATTAATCGCAACCTAAGTTTCAGGCCTAACTACACTCACTACAGCACTGATTTTGGAAATACGCCACACCTGACAATAATATTCAGCTCCCCATGACCTATTTTTATTTGGATTTTTTGGGCTAACGCACAAGTGATTTGGGCATGGACACCTTTTACAGGGTTCCATTTTGACAGCAAATCTGGGATAATTTTAGAAGCAAGAGGGGGTATTTCAATACAGCCTGGGAATAATCTGTGCTAAATCCTTGCTGAAGATCAAGCACCCCTATTGTCTGTGTGCACTGCCTTATTCCCCATGCAAGAATAAGCCTCTGCGAAAACACATGTTTCATCATAATTGTGCTCTTAACAGAATTACCGCTTGGACTCCCCAGAGTGGCGCGGCAATCAGGATTACAGAAACGTTTGGTCTGACGATGTACTTAAAAACAAAATGAAACGTTATGCTTTTTTAATTACTGGAGTGAAACAGACGGGCCAAGGTAAAAGAGTGCAGCCACAGAGGCAGCGGATAAATAAAAAATAAATACAGAAAAAACTTCATTAGCATAGCGGGGCAAATCTCGCCAGAGAACCAGCGCATGGTGACGAGGTTCGCCGCGTACCCATAGTGCCTCGGTGCCACTTTTCCAGAAGCGCCAAGGGGGTCAAGCAGTGACCTTTCTGCATCATTAGGCCCTCAATGGGGCGGCACAAATGCGTTTGTCCTTCAGCTGTTATCAGCAGGAAGGGATGTGCACCGTGGAGAACAAATGAGCGAGAGAGGAAGACACCGAGTAGGAGAGAGAGAGAGAGAGAGAGAGTCGGGGGTGGAGGGGTGGGGGAGGGAGCGTGAATTATTAATTCTCCCCCGTTTCAGACAGAACGGAGTGTGACTGTTCCTGTCGTTTTGAGACGTTCCCTGGGGAGGCCTGCTAAATAAGAGCTGTCCAGTTAAAAACAAACGACCCCTAAGGCCCTGAGGACACGCACCAGACACTTCCGTTCCAAATAAAAAGCCACATAGGAGGGCTGGGCTTCTGCAGCAAGCGCCAGTGGACAATTCCTAATTGATAATTAAAAAAAACTTTGGCACAGATTTAGAAATCTCCAAAAGGCCGTCTGAACCAGAGCCTCAGATGTGGATTGGAGCGGCTGGTAACCCTGTCCTTTCAGCCTTTCAGGACTCTAGGTATTAATCAGGCAAGTGTGAAGTACAAACTGCTAGGAGTACAAACAAAGTACCAAACATGATTTGGAGTAGTATGATTGTAGTATCTTGAACAGATTACCAGTCAAAAAAACGTAACATATAAAATGTGCCATAATTTCTGCACATATGTTCAATTATACAATTATAGTAATCGTGGTACCACTTTAGAATAAGGCTACCTTTATAATGATATATAAACAGTTTACAAATATGTTGTTATTGGTTATTAGTTAGGTTATAAACACTTTACAAATATTAATAAGCAGTTATAACAGATTAATACAACTGGCAAAAATAAGCACCCCCACCTAATGTGGTGAATATGTATTGAAGCCGACAGGGTTTATGCAGATTGATGGAAAAGATGAAGTAAGATTAGTAAACATCCAAATCTGATCTTCAACTATATAAAAGTATGCGTGTTCAGTGTTACACTAACAACATGCCATTGTTACCCAAGTTATTTATGTGTTGTAGCTGCTTATTAACTCTTTATGAAGGTAGCCTTATTCTAAAGTGGTACCGTAATCGTTACGTACTAAAGTATTTTCTCAGTGGAGGATGCGCTTATTATAACTGTTCATTTCAAATCAGAAAATTAACAAAATTATTTTGACCAGGGGCGCCTAAACTTTTGCACTTAATAATCATGCTATAATAATCCCTTTGTTCAGCAGCCATAAAAAGCAATTCCCATTTATTTTAGAGGTCCATCAGCTTTTCCCCATAAGCACTTTTTTTTCTCTTCAATAAACGGATGGACTATGTTTCGACTGAAATGATAAAAAGCCAGAGGCAAAATGCATTTTCATCTCTTAGGTGCGCAGATATAACAGTTTACTGCTGTTGCATCAAAATCTCTAAAAAAATAACTATACAGAGGATCTGTACTAGCTCTTGGAAATGTGGCAATTCTTTTACATCTTAGAACTTGACTCTTCGTCCCATATCTATATCTATACCTACACATATACCTATAGAACCTGTTGGGCTCATTAGCCTGACTTTGTAAGTCTGCACATCACTCTTACCTTAATGGCATCCACAACTCAATGAACTACAAAGGAAAGCGTTTACCTTCCAGCTGAGAGCTTCATGACATGAAGGCACACTAGTGTTGCTCCTTGTCTTTGTTCCCAGTATTTAGGAGTTGTAGTTTATTAAGAACAAACAAGAAAGTAGAAGAAACTGAGATAGCTTAACATAAACTGCATCTTAGACCAGGTAACAGACCCCACTCCTAACTGTCCAGCTTCCTGCTTCCATTTTTGGCCAGAACACTACAGAGAACAGTAGTCCAGGTTAAAAAACTGATCAGTTTAAAAATCTGATCTTATTTTCATAATCTTCTTCCTGTATAAGATCAGTGTGTCTTCACATCAGTTCACTTCTTTCATTTTGCAGCCGAACTATACTATGATAATTCAGAAACAACTGATGGACAGATATAAATGGTTGGTGTAGCTCAGCGGATAACACCACTACCCGCCAGGGAGCCACCCCCACATGTGGGAGACTGGGGTTTGAATCCCGGTCTGGGTGACTATGCTGTGCTACACCAATAAGAGTCCTTGGGCAAGACTCCTAACACTACATTGGCCTACCTGTAATATGATTGACCTTGTAAGTCGCTCTGGATAAGAGCGTCAGCTAGGCCTGGACAATAATTTGATGTCGGTATTTACCGCGATAAGAAATGTTTCAATAACTGTGATATCACGTTTGCGGTATTTCGATATGTATTATTTACGGAATCTGTCGTTGACAAGCATTTTTTACAGGGCACCGTTGGTTCGCTGCATTCAGTTGAACACAATCGGCCTTTCTAGCCGGGCTACGTCAGTACGTGATGACGTAATCACAGGCACGCAGCCAGATAGGCAAGGCTAGGCACAGCTAGGCTAGGCTCAGCTCCAGTGCGGGACTTTTTAGATGCAAAATGAGTGCCCCTGACGGCAATACACAAGTGAGCAAACAAGCTTCACAAGCTAAAAGACAGAAGACAAAGTTGATAAGAAAGGGGGGACAAATTAAGTGGTGTGGACGTGGTTCGGCTTTCGAAAGTCTGATAAACTTCAGGTTTCAGCTTGCTGCAAATTGTGCCGGAGAGTGGTGCCGACTAGCTGCAGTAATACATCAAGTCTGTTCCACCACCTCAAGCAGTTCCACTGCATAGAATATTCTGAAAATCAAAAAATGAGGCACCAAAAACGTTTAAGCCAACCTGTCCCTAAAACATCGCCAGCATCTGCGTCCGCCAAAGAGAACCCCATGCAGCAGTCACCGGTGGTTGCATTCATGACATATGACAAACAGTTTTAGACTGTTGTAGTTACAGATTTTAAATGAAATTTTTTTAAAGTAAGTGTTTATATCGATATCGGAATTATATTGTATCGACCGAAATTAAGGAATATATTGCAATATAAATTTTGGCCATATCGTCCAGCACTAGCGTCAGCTAAATGCCATAAATGTAAAAGCTCAGTTCAAAGTTTTCAACATTATAGGCCCATGTATAGAATGGTTCTACTATACTGTTAGTCAGAGGCCTTTAAACCTGGTCCTGGTCCCTTTATAACCCTGTAAGTAACAGAATGGCAAATTTCCTACAAGTCATTACAAGATCCAGGAGCACAAACTCGATACAAGGTGAGATGAGATTACTCATAGAGAGTAACTCATGGGAGTTACTCATCAAGGATGATGAAAAGAGCTGTAGATAATGCACTACAGACAAAGAAACTCAGAATGAAACAATATTAGGTTCTGTCTTAAGTCAATCTGCAATGTAGCTGCATTTCATTTATATGACAAGTGATTCCACGTAATGTAAACTACATATCAAAACAGACATTTGCCTTTTAGATCTTTTTTGAGTTAGGTAATCTAATTAATAAGACTTAATCTATAAAAATACATTATGAAACAAGCTACAGCAGTCAGCTTAATCCCTGAGAACTGTTCTCCTGGCTAAATAGGTCTATCTGAGATGATATAACAAGTTGATTCTGTTGAAGCAAATGTGTGATGATTCATGCATTTCTCAAGGTGCTAATCAGTGGGGTATTAGCCATATTAGACTCATGGCTCCGGAGCAAAACTGAAGAAGCCAACTTCTGTCACGTCCTGGCTGATCAACAACATGTGGGAACGGGGGATCATCCGTTTCTCAACCATCATTTGCATGAACTAGCAATGAAACAAAACACAGCTGGTCTTAACACGGCAGACCAGATGATCATCCAAGTACACGTTGGAGCTACCTACCGTTATTGATGAGAACATGCAGAGGCAGACCCTTGGATTTAAACCTCTGGACAAACTGTCGCACGGACTTCAAGGAGGCCAAGTCCAGGTACATGAACTCCGCTGCAAACAAAAGCACACCGTGAGATCACTACTAATGCAGGAGCACGAAAACATCGATCACCCGAATCAATACAGCGCCATTTATTATACATGCCCACAGAAAACTCCGCCAGAATGGCTTATGGCCATGACTTCAGCACCTACGAGGGCAGACGTTTGTCTCCTGTCAGCAGCCTTGACATAAAGCACAAGTCGACTAATACTACAGTTCTGTGCAAAAGTCAGAGACCACCCTTCCTTTTACTTCAGCAGCCATCCTTTCAGATGAAATGGAATGGAGTTGTCTAATCACAGTGGGAGGATGGAGAGAAACACCTGTAGATGCGCTCGGAAGTAAGAGTGGTGCTTGATTTTCTCCTTTCTCTGAGAGGTGGATGATTTAAGTGCTGTTTATCTGATGGTAAGAGTTTTGGTGGTCTGCCAGGTCTCACATAATTGTTAGGGATCCCATTTTTTTGCATTCTTGATTAGTTTCCTCATGCTCAGGTAAGTGAACTATCTAATCTCCTCAAAACATATCACCTGAAAAATCAGCAAGTTGTTCTTAATGGTATTAATGAAGGGTGGTCTGTATAAAAAGTTTTGCTCTGATAATGAATAAAAGCTAACAGAGGACCAATTAATGTCCATCCACTGCAAGCCACACTGACAATTTCGTCTACCCATTTATGCTGAAGGTGATTTCTGTTGCTAACACACACAAACACAATAAACACATTATTAGCTTTTGATATTGGTTAGCCACACTAAGCATGCATTTACGCTAAAGGTCATTTTTCTGGTTTAGGAAATGCATAATAAATTCAACAGGTACAATCCACTGACATCAATGTTTCACCTTTATTTGAGTCACAGGACCCTTTTTGCAAAGCCTGTAATTTTGCACATTGTCATTCGACAGTCATCACACTACGTGCATGTCCTTTAAGCAGAGCAGATCATCCACTAACACTTCTCTACTTCAAAGTGCGCATTCAATTAAATCTAATATCAAAGCTGAATTGCTCACAAATTACCATCTCTGCCAATGCTTATGTAAAGTCAAACGGCCAGGTTTTCAAATGCTGTCTTATTGCGGAGGACGTCTTTTGAAAAGCTGGAGATGCTTGTTTTGCTGTAGCTGTTTTTTTAGCTTCATTAATGTAGTTTAACCCTTTAAGGTTGATGCAAAACTGTGGCTTTTTCTGCCATTTAGTCTACTCTATGTTTTACAACTGACATGATAGAAAAATAGAGGATTAAAAAAAAAAGACAGATTAGGACCATTCATCAAATAAGTTCAATTTCAAGTTGAACTGTAGGTCAGTTGCGCTAATAGAAGCAACCAGAGACAACCAACAGATGGGGCAGACCACAAAAGCAAACACACATCTTGACCAAGTACTTGATTTCCCAAAAGTTCCAAAAGAGAGTTCCAATAGAGACAGAATACAATGATGTGCACACAGAATACCTTACACTGTCTGAAAAAGCTGTCACCTGGACGGCAGTATATGTTCCTCCAAAATCCAAATATATCATCATACAAAGCCATCATACAAGCCAGATGGTCCCTCTATTCTTTAGCCCGGAGGATATGACCAGTTTCCTAAAATTCCGCAGGTCACTTTTCCATTTTGCCTCCATTTCTTTGGCCCATCACCTCAGGCCCAGAGAAGCCAACAACATTTCTGGATCTGTTCAAATCTGGTTTTATTTTGTTGCATAGTAGAGTTTTAACTTCTGTTGAGCAGCGATGAACTGTGTTTACAGGTGCAGTGCCACCTGAGGGCCTGAAGGTTAAAGTCCTCCAGTACTGGTTTTCAGCCTTGCTTCTAACATCCAGTCTGTGCCTAAACAGTACAGTAGGATATATGCAGAGTGTAGAGCAGTATCAGTAAGCATGGTTGTAAACAGTATAGATATATAAAGTGTACAGTGCAGGTAGTAGAGCAGTTTAATGTTCGGGTAACAGCGAGGTTGCTTATTACAGATGTTCAGTAGACAAATAAATATAGATAGTAAATCAGGTATACAAGTTAAGCTAAGTGCAGTAAAGCAGTCTTGTGCGAAGTTGAGCACAGTGTGCTGGGGTGATCCGGGCTAGATCTGTAGTCTTTAGTGTTGTAGTCATGTTCTGGTAGGTGCTGCAGGTGTGACCAGTTTGACACCTCTAGGGTGAAAGCTCTTCCTGAACCTGGTGGTTCTGGCTCGGATGTTCCGGTACCTCTTTCTGGAGGGCAGAGGTTGGAACAGGGGATGACTCTGTTGAATGCTTTCCTCAGATGTCTTAATCCAAAACTGGATTGTATGTAAGCCAATGGCTTTTTAAAAAGTACAGAGAACAGTAGGCATTTATTGGCTGTGGTGAATAACCATGCTCTATAGATGCAGCAGATGAAGCATAAGTCAAACAAGCTGGTGTATTCCACTGAAAGGGGCTTCATCTATGGAACTGCTACCTATCGGAGAACTTCTACATTCTAAAAAAAGAGGAAAAGAACGACAGAAATTGGCCCAATTTTGGCTTCTTAAACTTCACCTGTCAAATAACTTCCTGGCACTGATCTATCATGTATACAACTTTGAAGCTCGTTAGATCTGCATCAGACTGAGGCTATTTCTAAAATGGGCCCTAAAAGCTAATTTATATAATCTGATGACCTCCTCGGGTCTCTGTCTGGGAAGGTCAGGGACTTCAGAGTGAAAGAAAAGCTAGAGTTTATCTAATTCATTGCTCCTCCACTTGTCCCCTCCCCATGTCTAATTAGTTGTATCATTCATTTCATCAGGCTGGAGTAACCTTTGAGCTAACGACGGCTCACAGATGAGAGGTACTACACAATTACTGGAGTGGTCATGCCTAGATTATAGAGGACACACGTTCTGTGGAGGATCATTCTATAAGAGACAAGAGATACAACAGATATCGGAAATGCATGTCTTGGTGATGGACATTAGATCCAGCTGGTGTTGCTGAGGTCCACTTACAACATGACTATTTCCCAACCTCTCTTCATCCATTAGAAGTAAACAGGCTGTTTTAGTTACAGAGTTTTTAAGGCCGATACATGGAAATGAGCTGTGTTCTCATTGGATGTTCTGTATTTTCCCTATTCAAACAGCAGTTCAGGCTGAAACACTCCTTATAACTTCAGGGTGAATAGGGGGGGCTAATCTCCTGTAAGATGGGTACATGTAGGAATGTGGCCATCACTGGTCAAACGGTTTAATGCACGGTTACAGTTTATTTGCTGAATTGAACATATTGTGGGAAAAAGGCAAATGTTGTGGCGCATGTTTTATATTTCTATATATACATACAGGGGTTGGACAATGAAACTGAAACACCTGTCATTTTAGTGTGGGAGGTCTCATGGCTAAATTGGACCAGCCTGGTGGCCAATCTTCATTAATTGCACATTGCACCAGTAAGAGCAGAGTGTGAAGGTTCAGTTAGCAGGTAAGAGCACAGTTCTGCTCAAAATACTGCAATGCACACAACATTATGGGTGACATACCAGAGTTCAAAAGAGGACAAAGTGTTGGTGCACGTCTTGCTGGCACATCTGTGACCAAGACAGCAAGTCACGGTATCCAGGGTAATGTCAGCATACCACCAAGAAGGACGAACCACATCCAACAGGATTAACTGTGGACGCAAGAGGAAGCTGTCTGAAAGGGATGTTCGGGTGCTAACCCGGATTGTATTCAAAAAACATAAAACCACGGCTGCCCAAATGACGCTGTATTGGCCGCAAAAGGAGGCCCTACACCATACTAATAAATGATTGTGGTCTAAAACCAGGTGTTTCAGTTTCATTGTCCAACCCCTGTATATATATATATCTATATGTATTTTTCTTTCTAATACGTTAGTACATAGAAATGGTGTAACAAAATGCTAATTCAAGTTCCCTGCTACACAGTTTGTTACAGTATTTGTTCTTATAAAATGTATTTTTCGCACTGTTAAATTTGTTGCATGTTGTTACAAGTAAATGGATAGACGTATTCAACCTAAAAAAATCGGAACAAATGTTTCTTCTAATCGAATTAGGTAACTTGAGAAAAACTTGTTCGATTACTTGTAACAACCTGAAGTAATGTTTTATGTAGTACTTTTAACAGTGGATGCTCAAACGCTTGCATACAACTATTCTTATAAAAAGTTCATAAGAAATCAAGTCAAAAAATGATTAATTAAAAATTACTTATTGCAATGCAAAATTGAAAAAATTGGTAGCCTAGTGTTACATTATGCTATCATAAACCAATTGCCAGCTACTTTGCTCTCTAATATATTGGCAGCTATATGAAAGAAGCTAGCCTAAGCTTATTTCATATTGCAAGCTCACATGGACATTAGCATCTTTCTTTAAAGATCCATCCATGTTAGCTTGTGTGGAATTAGCTTCCATTTAGTTCGTAACGTGAACAGCTAGTTCTTGAATGTGCTTCATTCTGGTTAATTTTTATCATATGTAGCTAAGAGAATACGCCGCATTGTTTGTTAATAAGTAGTTATGATAGTTTGTAATATTTGAATTGGTTAAAATGTAATGGGTGTGTTTGAATGTAATGCTAACTGTGTGTGTTTACAGTGGGCAATATCTTTGAAAAGAGGAGAATTAAACAGACAGAGAAAACATTTATGGAAACTTTTAAGATGGCTGCAACATTACAGAGCTGCATTATGGAAGAAACATCCAGCAATCTTTTCCTAAATCAATAATTTATCATGAAGCAACCTATTACCTCTGTCTTTATAAACTGGAAGTAGAATAGAATCAATAAAAAGTCATATTTAAATAATAGATATACAGCATAATATTGTTTTTGGTAAATTCAGTTACTCCAGACCTTCTTTGATATTCCTTCATGGAGATATGAGTACAATCAAACACATGGTTTGGGGTGATGTGATGAAGTATATTCATTACTAATGACTTACATTTACTGTACATGATATTTACAATATCAAATCATCATCCCCGGAGCAAGCGTATGATATTTCAGTACTGTGGTTTGGTTTAAAAATGTTCCCTCAGTCTGAATACAAAGCTTCTGATGTCAATAACAAGTGGTTAAATGAAGGATCAGTGTGGCATGCTGATATGGTGTAATGGTCACCTTACAGGTACGTGTTTTTTACAATCCAACTAAATGAGCTCAAGATGTAAAATCATATTTCTGCTTAAAATAGTTTATCTGCAAAACCGTGTTACTATTTCTATTTATTTCAATCATTTTTATAATGGAAAAAACACAATTGTGAAGTTTATTTGTGGTTAAAGGACCGCATTTTACCCCATTCAGGTACGCGCTGATGGGTGACACTTAAAATTGAGCGCGTGGCCCTGTTTTCTGAGCAAAATGTCTGCGGCTGTCACTCATTCCGAGCGAGAGCTCCGCGGGTGTATGAGCAGCTGTTTCAGACCGCAGTTTTATCAAACCAAAATCCGCCCTCCAGCCCTTCCACTCATATACACATCATCGCTTCAGTCGACTTAGCTATCTGTGTTATGCTAATCCTGGTATTTGCTAGGTTTCTTCCCCCGCTAACGCGGCATAATAACCAAGGTGAAATGAGGTCGCTTATTACAAAGTGTGTGCCATGGCTCCCCTCTCCACGGTAAGTGGATTACAGTTCATCTTGGCCTGTAGTGGCCCTCTGCAAAGGGAGTGATGCGGAGGAGGGTTGCCAGACAAGGGAGCGCAGTACAGGGAGGTAAGGGGGAAATTGGAATTTATGGGCAGATTTAGTCACCCTCGTTACCAAACAGGGGTCGTTTTTGGGTGTTCGGCTTTATCACATCAGAAACAAACCGAACAGATAGTTTTGAAGTTGATGATAAAGTGATATTTTTATCTTTCTGAATTAACACCACAGCAAAGAAATCTAATTTACACAATTTGCCCTTTTAACTGAGCTCTCATCAGCCAAGGCAGGTTTAGTGTTTGGGGTATGACCAACTGCCTCATGCAAAATGAAGATGCAGTGACAATCTCGCACCCCGTAATAGAACTATGGCACCACTTAAGGTGGACTGGAGAAGTCTAATTAAAACATTGTGATGTGCTGTTCAAAGAACTCTGACTGCAGTAATGGTTTTCCCACTCACAGTGAATTCCCCCTATGAACACCTCTCATTAGCCTACAGGTGGACAGACCTGAACTTTCCTCATATGACAGTAACCTGTAGCTATTCTAAACAGGGTACAATGCTTTATAAACCCACTGTCATTAATAACTGTCTGTCACCGCTTCCCAGAGGTGGACGAAGTACACACCGATGTAGCTGAGTTAAAGTAGAGACACCGAAGGTAAAATACGCCTCCAGTAAAGGTAGAAGTTCCTCCCTTTAGATCTCCACTGGAGTAACAGTACTAAAGTATTTACCCTCAAATCCACTTCAGCATAGGGAGTAACAGTAGCATGATTTATTATGGCTCTAATGTTCTATTATCATTTCTGGAACAAGACTCTTAATCAACTCACTGTCACTGATTCTAGTGTCTCTCGGTCCACCAGGTTTTTTAATGGAAGGTCATTACTTATACTGGCACTGATGTCTTTTCATATGATCATAAATACTGAACACTGAAGGAGAACAGGTTCCATTAGCTAGAACTATAAAATGACTTTTTGCAAACAAACAAAGTTTCAGTTTAAGATTTATTTGCAACTTAGATACAATTAAAGTTTAATAACTTGTTTTTAACAGAAACACTACTGAGTTTTCCTCTACTGTACTGTATCTGTACCCCTTTGTTCATAAACATAAACTAACCAAAACAGTTTACTATAAAAGGAAATAGTGCTTGTACAAACTCAGATAAAGACACTCGCCAGTCACGAGTGCATGTGTACATATTTCTATATTGGGGTCTGTTTACCTACAAAGTCAGGAACTATACAGTTTATCTGTTTACTAACCCCACCCTGCTTTACCTGCCTTCCACCAGGTGGTCCTGGATGTAGTCCAGGTCTGAAATGGACATTTCCATGGATGCTAAGAATCCAGGAATAAGTTGTTTCACCCATTATAAAAACATATAGAAATGTAAAAACTGTGATGGCTGCTGTGCCATCAGCTACTACTATGACTAGCTCTGAATTCCCAGGTGGTAAGACTGTTTTCTGTTGCAAGTTTGAAGGAGATGTGTTAGTAGGTGGCTGTGAATATACCGTTTCTGTTGCATGTGAGTCTGAAGGGACTGAGTGAGTGGGACTGACGGCTTCACGCAGCACCTTCAGCCAAACAGCCAATGATGACTATTCTACTTTACCAGCTAAGGGCAGTTTGTGGCGAGCACATGCACCACTGGTAATTAGTGTGGCAAAAATTCCACTGCTAGTCTAATAGCTCAAACAATTATACCACAGCGGCTCAACTACATTTGAGTTTTGGAATAAAATTTAGGGGGGGGAAAAATAAACTTTTGGAAAAAACGAGTCTGAATTCAGGCTTGCATAAGAAAATCTCCAATGCGGCACAGATTCAGCAATCTGTGACTAAATGTAAATCCTGGCATTTCCCTTATTTACTGCATCCAGCGTGTTCCTCTGGGTCTGCCATTTCCCTCGAGGACGACATGCTCGCTGCTTTCTGTTTAACTGCTGTGACCTCAGAGCTATTGATCTACATGAGCGGAGCCGGGAAGAGGCACAAGACAAAAATGTACACTGACACAGCGAGGCAGGTGGGAGGACGGAAAGACTAATCACTCAGTAAAAGAATAGTTGCGCCAATAGTTGCCACCAGAAGGAATCCACCGACAGAAAGGAAACCTGGTGGGTAGGTTTGACATCATGAGACATGCGCAAGTCAAGTTTCATGCTTAGCCATGCATGTCACATAGGGATGGGACTAATCACTGTACCTGACTGACCCGACTGCAGCCACGACTGCAGACATTCAGCAAGCAGTGGTGTCCTCCTTGAGTCATCCTGTGCCAGCACCATTGACAGACAGCGGCACAACACAGGACTACATGCACGCAGACTGTTATGATGACTGCACCTTAACACCACATCAGCGTCACCAAAGACTGCAGTGGAGTGTCTCAGTGTTAGGATATTCAAGCTGCATGGGATGGATTATCATAGAGCACTATTAGGAAGCTCTACAACTCCATGCCGAGTGTTTTATCTTCCTCACCAATAGCATTGCAATCTGACACTTCCTACTGGGTGCAACTTACTCTTTTGCCAATGGGTGTACATTCTGGAAAGTTCAGGTTCTAAAATATTCTTTAAAGTGATGCCATGGAAGAACCAGCTTTGCGCTTGGCGAAAGACAAAAGGACCTAAAGCAAATGCTGATCAGCCTTTATAACAAAACTCTATCGAGTCAACCAGTATTGACTTACATTTACATTTATGGCATTTAGCTGACGCTCTTATCTTACAAGGTTAATGATTACAGGTAGGCCAGTGGAGTGTTAGGAGTCTTGCCCAAGGACTCTTATTGGTGTAGCTCAGCATAGTCACCCAGACTGGGATTCGACTCCAGTCTCCCACATGTAGAGGTGGCACCCTGAGTAGAGTGGTGTTACCCACTGAGCTACACCAGCACTACTTTTCCAAGTCCAGGAAATAAACTCATTCATTGGCTGGCGTACTTCATCATACAATTAGATAGATGCGGGAGGGTTCCTTTAAAGAACTATTTACTATTCACGTTTCTTCTAGGCAATCACTCCAAAGAACCCTTTAAGCCATATGAAAAATGATCGTATCAGCAGTACTGCGCTATTATGTAATAATAATGGGATATATAAGCAAAGTACGCGAGTCACAGAACGCTATTTTTTGCTTCTTAACATTCTGCTTTGGACACGGCATGCACTTTTCTTGAGCTAGCTACTCAACCGCATAATTAAACCAATTATCGTCACACGATCACTGTAATTACCAAGCACATTACACTAATTGCCCTGTTCAGAGTGAGGAATTGGCTTCAATCTGGCAACCCTCTATTAGCACAAAAAACACACTCACCCAGTAGCATATTCTATTATTCTACTCACAAAAAACGCAGAATGAGACACGATGACAATCTATTAGACCGAGATTAAACTGCTAACTGTATAATAAACGCTTAATAAAGAGAACAGAACCATGCATTATGGTTATAATAGCTTAATACATTTCCGAGGCGCTCCCTGAGCTCTTTGACTGAGGCAGCCAAATGTAGACAATAATAAGCAGGATGGACAAATGAAGGGCTTTCACATGCCGCTGTGCGTCATGAATACAGCATCACTAGGGGACGTACCTTTAACTATACGGTACTAAGCCAATTACGTGGCTGGGTTTATTAACCATGGTGGGGTTATGTGAATAGTGACCGATATCAACAGGACAGGAGCTCATCTGGAGCAGGGATTAGTCAGGATGCTCACAGCACCCAGTAAAACATCTTAAACTGGCTGGAAAGCTTGCTCGCCCTCTGCGATATCAGTTCAGCAAATACTGCAATAACAGTTAAGTGCTATGTTGTGAGGCTTTAGGCTGCGTTCACAGCAGGGCTATTACTGCACATGAAACAAAGGACTTTAATGGAACCAAAGGGCGCCAACTCTTCGCAGGAGTCTTCCTTCTCAGCTAGCGGAGTAGGGGAACGTCAGTTGACATCTAGAGAATGATAAAGTGATGGTTATGCGAAAATTACTATAATTCAAAAACTAGATTTGCCGTGTTTTCTGGAGATGATGAAACAGACTGAAAGATTGAAGGTTGTTTTGGCTTAAAGCCCTGGGCTTGACGCAGCAAAAGCTCCTATGCTGTAACTCGGTCATGGTTGTTATTGTTGTTTTAGTTGTTTTGCTTGTATTAGAAGAAGCTTAACTCAGCAACAAAAATAAAAATAAAAACTCAGGAACATACGTGTTTTATAACATATCATGCAAATTGTCAGTACTTAAAGAACATGAGTCAACTGCATGTGACATTATATATGTACAGGGGTTGGACAATGAAACTGAAACACCTGTCATTTTAGTGTGGGAGGTCTCATGGCTAAATTGGACCAGCCTGGTGGCCAATCTTCATTAATTGCACATTGCACCAGTAAGAGCAGAGTGTGAAGGTTCAGTTAGCAGGTAAGAGCACAGTTCTGCTCAAAATACTGCAATGCACACAGCATTATGGGAGACATACCAGAGTTCAAAAGAGGACAGATTGTTGGAGCACGTCTTGCTGGCGCATCTGTGACCAAGACAGCAAGTCTTTGTGATGTATCAAGAGCCACGGTATCCAGGGTAATGTCAGCATACCACCAAGAAGGACTAACCTCCACCAGCATCACGTAGTGACCTGGCCACTATCCTGCAAGAAGAATGGCTTAAACTCCCTCTGACCACTGTGCAGGACGCAGTATATGTCATTCCCAAGACGAACTGACGCTGTATTGGCCGCAAAAGGAGGCCCTACACCATACTAATAAATGATTGTGGTCTAAAACCAGGTGTTTCAGTTTCATTGTCCAACCCCTGTATATATACATATATATGTATGTATGGTGAAAACATTGGAGATATCGAGGGGAGTGATTTGGAGATTGGGGCTGAGACTTTAATAGGGGTATCCAAGCAAGGTTTACGTATGTTTGGAGTCATTTTGGATGTGCAATAACAAATGAAACCACTTTGACCAGCTAAAACATGAAATATCATGGGTGCATACTGAATGCAATGAAATTAAGTTTAAAGTAAATGTAAAAAATGCTGGTTTTTATTATTTACATTTTCCATATACTATATTTCCATTTTTTGGGGATTTGGCATTATATCATTACTGTCCAAAGAAACCATATATCTCCCAAATGACAACCTTACAAGAGAGGGAAAAAACCAAATTTCATTCTAATGTAAGTTAATGGAACCAGACTTTTTTCCAAGTGATTTGGGCCACTTCTGTTGGGTCATTTATCATGAAATCTTCGCACAGTGTAAATGTCAGTTAATGTAATGTAATCAAATGATGCATAAAGTAAAAATCAACAAAAATGGGGATACATGTTTTTCTTTGGACAACAATGATATACAAAATTATACATGGCCTTAAGCAAATAAACAAAACTACAATGTTCATTACAGAATACTAACCTTTGGTTGAATACTGTAAGATTCTTGTAGGGGGGGCAGCGGGGGTGGCTCCTAAACCACTAAACAAAAATCATGTATGGTTTTATTGTGTGCCACTAGTGGGGCTTTTATTTTGTTCCAAATGATCACAGCTCAGAAAACAACCTCTCTGTGTGACATCATCTACATAACATGCAAGAGCACCTACAAACAAAGAGCTGTTCTCATACGAGTAGGTTTTATCCATGTGACGTGGGCAGGAAAATGGTGTAAGAAGGTAAAGCTGTAAAAGCGATCATACAACCCAACACACAGCTCCAGGAGGTAACTGCTTCCAGGAGCGTAGAGCCATGCCAGAGTTTGCTGGAAGTTGACCCCTGACCAAGGCCAGAGATCAGTTCTCTGGACAGCTCCTGAGCTTGAAAACAAATTTCACGCTGCACGTAATGAACTTCTGGAACAAGTAGAGTCCTGAGTGTGAAAAAACCTCTAGTGTGAAAAAGCTCCTAGGTTTGTGTTTTCAGTAGGATTGATGATCTAGACATGGAGTTCATTCATGCCAAACTGTAAAACCCCAGGAGAGTCATTAGCAATGTCTTTTAACAACCTAGCTCAGCTCTTCAGCTGCTTTTAACATGCTGGTCTCCACTTGGCACTGCCATTCACCCCCATATTAAGAGCCGTGCCATTGCTTTATTGGCTCAAGGGAGTTTATTAGATGAGCCCTTAAATGAATACGAGTGTCGACTTCATCAGGAGAACCTGCTCAGACACCACTGCGATCCGACTCCTGAAGTGCAAATCCTGAACTGGAATATATCGCCAAATGGGTAAATATCCAACACTCTCAAGCTACACCACTTCTTATTAGATGCTATCTCACCATTAAAGACTCTTAGACTTTTAAACATCAAGAAAAACAGTTTATGATAATATTATTGGTGTCTCATAAAAATGTACTTTGTTAGTTTGTTTTTTTTTAACTCTTATGTAATTTTATTTACACTACACCACAGAATGTGCTTCTGTCATCAGTCTTATCTGTCCCACTCTTCAGATCTTCGGGTAATTAAAAAAAAAATAAAAATAATAATAATAATAATAAAATTAAAAAAAAATTAAAAATATAAAATTATTATTATTATTTAAATATATATATATATATATAAATATATATATATATATATATATATATATATATATATATTTAAATATATATATTTGTATTATATATATATATATATATATATATAGATATTATATATGTGTAAAGAAAACAATAATATTTAAAAATCATCTAAAAGGGTGGGACAAAACAGGAATAGTAAAATCATATTTCCCAAACAATCATGTTTGATTTGATGCATTTAGATTGGGCTTTATGTTGCACACACTATGTCATACACGACCGTCAATTTAACTTGCTCTGCTGGCTGACTGGTTATTCACAGAATGTATGGATGTTATGTTCAAACTTGTCAACAAAGAACAACTGCAAAAAAAGAGCAGAGCATTTTGCACTATGAAGGTTGGATAGTTGTGTAATCTGTTTGAAATTCTGTTACTCAATAGACTTAACGAACTACCAATAGACTTAACCACTACTGTTCAGGCTGTTTCCATGCTAGACTGTACCACTATGTTTAGTGAACAGCAGCAGCTGCATTGTGTTTAAAGGCAACACCAACTAGACTCTACTAGATTCTACATACCCCTAAGATTCTCATATTCGTTCGAACGGGACTCATTTCGTTACACTGGCACTCCCTTCATCCCCCTCATGCAACCTGATTGGTCGGGGCTGAATAAAGTCCATTTCTGTTGGCGCTTTTCTGAAACGATGAACTTTTTCCACCTTTGAAAGGCTCTGATGGAACAACGCCAGGAGCAGCTGCTTCCCATGGATTCCACATAATATATGCATTGGAGGCAAAGGGAAAAAGAACATCTTGTGTGTGAACACAGCCGCAGGGTGTTTTCACAGAGAGCTGCCTTTGAAGGACACATGTCACTGAGTGTCATATTTTTTAATAAAACTGAACTCATCGTTTTTTTAATATAACAGAACCAGAGATATTTACTTTGGCCCCATTCACACTGAAGTTATACGGAGTGTTCCAGCCTGGACTGCATTTGAGCGAGTAACCATAAAGTACAACATCAGGATAGAGTTCATTTACATACACTCATGGTCTAAAGGATAGCTGCCTCCTGAAGGACGTGTGGGGTTGCAGTGCTATTGGGAAGGAAGATAAAGGCTACCAGGAACATATTTTTATTGGGCTACACATACAGAAGTAGTGTCTCTCAGTATGGCGTCAGGCTGCTACGTTTGCTAACGCAACATGCCAGACGTCTCAGCATGAAGTTGTAGAGGTTACTAATGGTGTCCTGTGATAACCCATCCCATGCAGCCTGAATACTCTAACCCAGTTCCTGCAGATTGTGTGGTACGGATTATGGGTGACCAGCATGCCTCCACACACTGACTCACCGATTGTCTGCACAAAGACAAATCAGGACTGAAGATGCCCGGCTGCCATTTTGCGTCACTCCATCACAGTCTGGCACGACACCATTGCAGCCATTGGTGATGATGGCATGCTGTTAAGGACACATAACACTATGGCATGGTCGTCATAACAGTCTGTGTGCATGTTGTCCTGCATCGTGCAGCCGTCTGCCAATAGTGCTGGCACTAACAGGATGTCTCATGGTGGGCATCACTGCTCGCTGAATGTCCGCTATCGTGGCTGTTGGGTCGGTCAGGTATCATTCCTGTCCGTTGGTTCCTTCTGGGTGCAGCTATTTTGAAACTATTCTTTTGAAGATGCATGTATTTGAGTCTTACAGGCACAGTAACTTGAAGTAACTGGCAAACAGGCCTGCACGAATGATTTACGACTGATTTGAATGCGTAACGCCACACAGATATTCTAAATGGATCTGGTGGGGAGGGATACAAATAGAATGTGAGATATGGCCCTTTGACCATGTAACCGTGTATCCAGAGAGCAGGCTACAGCAGGACATGGTCCTAGACTGTCCTAATGAGGCTGGAATATGTGACCTCCCTAAAGCCTTTTCCAGCTTGTGGTGCATGCTGGGACTTTAGGAATGAAGGGGATGACTGAGCTTCAGGTGAAAATTGGTCTCTCCCTTCTTTCCCTCTTCTGTCCCTCTGTCTTTCTCTCTCCCTCCCTCTCTCTGTCTCTCTCACACACCCACATATATACGCACACACATGCACACATGCACACACACACATACATACACATACATACACATACACACACACACACATACGCACACACACGCACACAGACTTACACATACACACACACACACACACACACACACACATACGCACACTCACCCACACACACACACATATATACGCACACACATGCACACATGCACACACAAACATACATACACATACACACACACACACATACGCACACACACGCACAGACTTACACATACACACACACGCACATACGCACACTCACACACACACACACACACACATATACACACACACACACACACACATACGCACACACACACACACACATACATACACATACACACACACACATACGCACACACATATACACACACACACATACGCACACACATATACACACACATACATACACACACACACATACACATACACACACACACACACACACATACACACACACACATACATACACACACACACACATACACATACACACACGCACACACACTTACACATAAAACACACACACGCATACACACATACACACACACATATACACACACACACAAACACACACACACACACACACACACACACACACACACATACATACACATACACACACACACATACACATACACATACATACACATACACATACATATACACACACACACACACACACACATATACACACACACACATACACATACATACGCACACATACGCACACACACACACACACTACGGCTGCTCATAATGTGACTAATATCACAATGATACTTCAATGCATTTGGCTTGAATATACTAAAAGCACACTGGTGAACCTGGTCAGAATGTTCAGGGCACACAATAAAACATGTATAGCTAGGTATACTAAGCTCTCTGCGAATAACCCTGATTCAGAAAAAGCTGGAGCAGTGTGTGAATTGCTAATGGAAACAGAAAGCAGTGATGAGTACATTTAGTTTGACCTCTATTACATTATAATAATGCAAATACACAATATACCACCACTGCTTTTCTGGACATTCTAAATTTGATGCCTATAATATATTCTGAAAAAGCTGGGACAGGAGAACATTCACAAACCTCCACATTCACAAACACTATCTTTATTCTACATTCTTTAGTGCGTTAACCTGCCCACACAGTCAGAACTCTGCCAGCTGCTTTGTTATAGGCTTCCCGCACATCTACGTTGAAGCTCTGTCGAGTATCGTTTTGCAGTGGATCGACAAGTGAACAGTAGTCTCAGCCATAGTCGTTCCCTCATTCTATAACAAGCCAGTCTCAAGGGAGTCCCTAAATACACCAATAATTCAACCAGCCAGACTCACTTTATCAAGTTTAAACATGGTTGGCTTCAGCTAAAAAGCTCAGTTCATCAGGCTTCATTTTTAAAGAGGGAAAAGATCAAAACGTGCACCGGAGAGTGAACTGGCGCATGTACGATCCTGGCAGTTGGTTTGCTGCAACCCCCTTGTGAAACAGACCCCTCAGCACTGCTGCATGGTGAGTAGTTTACTGTAGGAACATGACGCTGTAACTCTTTGTTAGTCTACATGCTGTGACTCTCTGTTGGTGTACAGCTGAAGTGAGAAAAATTAAACCTGCTGGACTTTCTTCCTCCAAAAGGAAGTGCATAAAGTTTCTGTAGCATCCAGTCTTTAGACACTTCCAGGCAATCTGGCAAAGTGAGACCAGGGTCACTGATGTTGTATTTTGAGTTATCAGGACACATACTTTCCGTGGGAGACAGTTCTGGACTGCAGACAGGTCATTCTGGCAACCACACAATCTGATCATGCAGCCATGACATCATAAGACGTGCAGAATGTTCCTCTATGTCCCTGATAAAGGCTGCATACTATATATGTTCCAAAATGTGCTCAGCATTAATGGCGCTTCTATGGATGTGCAGGTTACCCAATAATACCATGAGAGACTCATTATTAATCAGTCTGTTACAATCTGGATGTCCTTTACATTTACCACCAAGTACTGCACTTCTTAACAGAGCTTTAAGCATTAGTGGAACCCAACAGGACCCAGCTGTGTTTGGCTATGGTTGGATTAAAATTCCATGCATGGGTTCTCACAGGCCACCCCTGACCTTTAACCAATTTTGACCTGAATGTACTGCTTTAGTATTTCTCCTTAGAAACTTTTCCGTTTCTATACCTTAAGATAGTTTTGAATCTGGCATGCTGGCATCACCCATATAACCGACAGCTCTGGCACTGAGGTGAACAGGCCCACATCTGTGAAAAAAAGGATGAGTGAGGAAATGAACAGTGAAAGAATCTGGGATAGTACAGATTAGAGCAAAGTTTATAAGCGTATTCGATTTGTTTGGTTTATCTTGTTCTATGTAAAGAAGAGTTTGGGGTTCAAACAGTTGATGAATGACGCCTTGCCGTATCAGCACTGTACACTGTGAGAACGCTGCATTATGGAAAGCTTATCCATACCGAAGATGCTTGGGAAGTTGTTTAAAAGCAATGCTTTACTATTATATACAGGGGTTGGACAATGAAACTGAAACACCTGGTTTTAGACCACAATCATTTATTAGTATGGTGTAGGGCCTCCTTTTGCGGTCCCAAGGGGGTACAGCGTGGTTCGTCTGGGAATGGCATATACTGCGTCCTGCCACAGTGGTCCAGAGGGATTTTTAAGCCATTCTTCTTGCAGGATAGTGGCCAGGTCACTACGTGATGCTGGTGGAGGTTCGTCCTTCTTGGTGGTATGCTGACATTACCCTGGATACCGTGGCTCTTGATACATCACAAAGACTTGCTGTCTTGGTCACAGATGCGCCAGCAAGACGTGCACCAACAGTTTGTCCTCTTTTGAACTCTGGTATGTCACCCATAATGTTGTGTGCATTGCAGTATGTTGAGCAGAACTGTGCTCTTACCTGCTAACTGAACCTTCACACTCTGCTCTTACTGGTGCAATGTGCAATTAATGAAGATTGGCCACCAGGCTGGTCCAATTTAGCCATGAGACCTCCCACACTAAAATGACAGGTGTTTCAGTTTCATTGTCCAGCCCCTGTATGTATAAAAGCAAAATCCAAACTTTATTTTGGTCAGCTGATGGTACATATGAGCTGTTGACAACTCAGCAGGTCAGGTTCAGATTGAAATCTGATACGGATTGAGCTTGGATCCGGACTCAAAACTTGATGATATGGGTTGAAGGTGTTTACAGACTCCAAAGGTGATAATCTGGGCTCAACTCAAGCTCAGGTCCAGACGTTCTGAAATCGCTTGGGCCTGGACTCAAAACTTAATGTAGCTGAGTTAGGCTTAGGTCATTCAATGTCTGTACTCAAAAACTGTTACGATGGACTGAGGTTGAACTCGTATCTAGACTAAAAGGTGGTGATGTGGGCTGGGTGGGGTTCAGATCAAACTTCAGAACAGGAATCAGAAACTGAAGGTGTGGGTTGGGAGGACAAATGTGACCAAATGTCCACCAGGCTTGGGTTAGGATTCAACTGAAAACGTGACCATGTATATGTTAGTTCGGGTTCAGGTTTCACTTGGGTCAAACATGACATGGGTTTATACTCAAAACTGGACCATGTGGGGTTGGGCTCAGGCCCAGACTCAAACCTTGATGTGGCTTAAGTTGGACTGACCATGGATTTAAAGTTCTCAGACTGGTTTTAGGTTTGCCCGCACACACACATAAACACACCCACACCCGCACATACACACAAACACACCCACACCCACACATACACACAAACACACCCACACCCACACCCCCCCCACACACACACACACACCCACACCCACACACACACACACACAGCTGTCTTGACTAATGTGTAACACCTGCTCCTCTTTACAATGCTATAACAAAATTACTGTTGTTGAGCAAATATCAAATCAATACATATTAACATTTAGAGGAAATTCAATTTACAACCTTGGTAATAGAACATTAGCTGTTATTTGTCTTCCTTTATGGCTTTCTGTCCCCCCACACACCTCACTCTCTCCCACAAACAGACACAGACACACACAGACTCACATAGACACAGACACACACACACTTTCCCTCTCTGAGCAAATCTCGAGTGCTTTTCCCCCTGTCCTGCTCATTCACATACTTATGTATAATCCTCTTAAGATTTGCAAAGGAATCCCTAACACACATACACACACATACACATACACATACACACACACACACACACACACACACACTGTGTCCCTTTTGGACCTTCTCACTAGCTAGCGTTTTGTTCTTTTCTGAAAACTCTTTCTCTTATCTCACATCTCTGCACTTTTCTTTTACAGTGCTATGACTCGCTCCGTGGGCCTGGAAGAGATTTTAGAGAGCAAATCCAGAACCGTTACCGCTCCATATCAGTGTGTCATTATTTTTGGGCAGCTGTGCTGATGCATGTGTGTGGAGCAGAATAACTAAGGTTGGTGAGGTTTCGCTATTATTCCGACTTGCTTTTTATTTTATTTAATTCTTTTATTATTTTTTTTATTTAGTCGAGCACAGAGTAAGAGTAAGTTCTCAAATGGTCTGGGCTTGGGCAAGCAGTTCTAGGAAAACACCTCTAACTGGTGCAGAACCATTACATTATGTGGAGGTTCCGTTAACCTTTAGAATCTTCCTCACACATTAGCACATCACAACAACAACACAATGTCCTTTATAGAAACATCCACTGGAAGGTTCTTTACGGAGACGATGGAATGTTTGGCATTAATCCAAAGGACACCTTTTGAACCAGGGTAGATAGATGATGCCACTTTCAGTAATCACTGACAGATATCACAATATTGAGCAAGGGTTGTGATGCCACGTGCTAGGGAAAGGAAATCTAGCCATTCCCCTGCAACAGCAGAAACCTACATACATTATTATGAAAATCTTAAAAAAAGAAAACAGCCTGAAGTAAACGTTGTCCAGCAGTTTTCCTCTACAGCTCCCTTACTGTCTAGATAACGAGTTCTCATGTGTACCAATAACCAGTAACTGTAATTTTGTTTGGAGTGAGCATACGGTTTAAATCCTACAACTGGACCACTGACTGCTATGACACAGCTAAACCAGACATTTACGTGCACCGTATGTCTAAACGAATCTAACCACCCCATAAATTCAGCTACTTCATGGTGCACTCAACAGTGCTCTAGTGCGTACACACTGCTCTTGTCTCTATATAGAAGAGCCCTGCTAATAGAAATGGAGGACACATATAACCCCAAAATCACCACCCACAATGCCAAGCATTTACTAGAGGGGTACAGGGCACCCCAGCATTGGGCTTTGGAGCTCCATTCAGTACTTTTAGGACAAATTGAAGAATGGAAGCACTCCAAGCATTCTCCATAACGATCAGATGAATATGTATGCATGAACACCAATAGGGTGGCAACTTAAATGTAGTCTGTAATTACAGTACAATAATAGGTCTGATAATAATAATAATAATTGTTAATATTTGTTAATAACAATTTGCTAATTGTTTAAATTCAAGCATAGCTGTGACTGGCTGTGTTAAGGTCTTTATACAAAACCTTTTTTTAGACTTTTATCTTCCACTGAAACTTGTGCTCAGATGAGCATCAGTCAATTTTGATCTACTCAACAGAGGCCTTTGCACAAACCTTTGGAGTTCAGGACATCTTCATTGTCATAAAAGCAAACAAGGGACGTACATAAATACTTTCAAACACACATATCCTGTTAAATACAGCACCACTGGCAGGCGGCTGCACCAAGCAGGACTACACGCAAACAGCCTATTATGTTGGTGCCTAGCAGCCTATTTTGGTTGGTGTAGCTCAGTGGATAAGACCACTACCTTCCAACACCTACCACCATATGTGGGAGACTGGGGTTCAAATCCTGGTCTGGGTGACTATTCTGTGCTACACCAATAAGAGTCCTTGGGCAAGACTCCTAACACTACACTGGCCTACCTGTAATATGATTAACCTTGTAAGTCGCTCTGGATAAGAGCGTCAGCTAAATGCCATAAATGTAAATGTATTACAACGGATGCCCTTAAGACCACGTCAACGTCGCCAAAGACTTCAATGGTGTCGAGCCAGACAGCGGTCATCTTCAGTGAGGAGTCACGCTTTTGTCTTGGTGGAGACGACTAATGAATCCATGTGTGGAGGCTCCGTGGTCAGCGGCAAGATGTTGTCACGTGTCTCACGTCCAGATGGCCTGGTGGCTCTCCACCTCCACCTGTACAGCAGCATATATTCAAGCTGCATGGGATGGCTAAATGCAGGACACCATTAGGAACCTCTATAACTCCTGGCAGAGACGTCTGGCATGTGGCATTAGCAAACATGGCGTCCGGACACCACACTGAGATGCACTACTCCTGTATGTGTAGCTCAATAAATATTTCCCATATCCCATATAACCTGGTAACCTTAATCATTCTTCTGAATAGCACTGCAACCTGACATTACCTTCTGGATACAACTACTCTTTGAGGGTGAGGGTACATATGAATGTCTAAATTTTGATAATAAATAATTTCATTTTAAAATTTGCTTAATTAATTAGAGTTTAATTACCTGCCAACTATTAATAGCGAATGATGCAAATCTGAGATTTTTGTCCATATCGCCCCATATAGCCCTATTAAACCAGAAGCTCTTTGAGGGAGACAGGCTGAAGAAGAGACCTGCAGATGTTTCACCCAGGCTGAGGAGCCAAGGCTTAGTAATGAATGACTTACCATGTGGAGGCCTCACATGTGGCATTTCCCCTTATTATGAGCCAAAAGCCTGTCTCGTTACGAAGTAAATATATCACCCACCCAACAGATCAAGCCAGTTGGTCAATCAGGAGAGTGTTTCACCTTTATCTCGTCATCTCTCTCCTCTCTCGTTCTGTGTCATCAGTCTGCTATAGGTGCCAGAGTGTATGGTAATGAGAACAGCCTGGCGACATTCTGCCTGCGTGCCAGCTGGTGGATGCCGTGATTGGCATCCTGCCATCGCCCAACATCAACAAAGATGTCTCCTTTTCTTGAAGCGCGCCAACGAAACAAACACGCAAACACATCCTCCCGGTGCAGTGGTCCGCAAGGATAAGCATGCAGGCGATTTGGCATGTGTGGCATATGCTTTCAGGCCTGTGGAATCTGGTCAAAAAGGAATTCATTTATTTTTGTTCAACGGGATCTTTACCTAAATAAATATCCAGTGAGCTTTACGAAGCACTGCAAAATGAAAAAAACAAACTTAAAATAACTAGATTAGTTAGTGTCCTTATTGTCCTGTGCGTTTTATTTCTCTGTTAAGGTGGTTGGAATATACAGTATATTCAAGGGGCCTGGAAGTCTTCAGGTAAACAAGCCAGTCAACATTTACCAACACCAGTGATTGCTCGCTAGCAGCTCAACACAGAGCTCAACATTTTACACTCAGACAACGTCCCTGTTAACCTAGTGACAGAATTACTTTAGGTTATTATATGAATTAATCGTTTAGAGCTGATTTCCATTATGCTACGGGGTGAATAGCCACCAGGGGGCTCTTTGCACAAAGAGGCTAATCTTTAGCATTAGCAAGAAAATGTGATTCAGTAAAAGAAGTAAGAACAAGAAAAGAAAACATATGTTGATCAGATCAGGTTCTCAATTCGCTTGGCCATGAAAAGCTAGGTGCAGATGCGTCCAGAAGACTTGACCTGTCTCATCAAGGCTCAAATCTGATAACGCTGTAAAACGAGTGCACCCAGGTGCAATGACAGCCCTGCCATTCCTCTATTTCATTTTAGTGCATCTGTACATTCAAACGCATGTCTGGCAGGAGTGTGTGTAACTTTAAGTGTCATAATTTAACAACCTATTAAACTATTATCATAATTATTAGTGCATTAGTGCTTTGGTTTTATAACACTGCTCAAAACACAGAACATTAAACACACACCTAGTACAGAGACATCTTATATACTGCAATAATAAAGCAAAACATATACTCATCACCTTCAGCGAGCAGTGATGCCCTCCATGAGTCATTCTGTTAGTGCCAGTGTAAAGGGTTAAATTTAGACATCGTTTTATATTCACTTTCATTACTACTTTGATTTTTTTCATAAACATCTATTGTAGCTAGCTAGTTTCTTAAAAAAAGAATATTTGGGTAAAGAAAAAACTATCAGTCTATCAGTGTAGGTGGCTCTGTGGCGCAATGGATAGCGCATTGGACTTCTAAGTAACACTTAGCGAAGTGATTCAAAGGTTGTGGGTTCGAGTCCCACCAGAGTCGAGGTTTTCTAGAATTTCCCTCTGGGATCAATAAACTATCCATCTATCAATCCAGACATAGTTTTGTGCATTGAGAAATCTGTTTTCTGTTAGTACTGTCTTATATACTTGATTACAACGATTATCGATTGCTCATGCCTGTTTCAGCCTCGGAGGGGCGCTCTCGCTGTGCCGTTGCTCATTCGACACAAAGACACAGACGAGACAACAGTGCAAAGTTTATTCTGTCATTGTTTCCCTCTCTACAGGTTAAAACGAACAAAATATGAATATTTCTTTTGAGGAAGTTTAATCCAGTATATAGTTATACGTACACTGTGTTTTGTTGTTCGAAAAACGTTGTAGACGGAATTATCTGTGTTTGGTGTTGTTAGCAATGTAGCGGCTAAGCAGCTAAACTCTCTGTGGTTAGCAAAGCACCACCAGTACATATAACTGTTCAAGATGATGAGAGATGCATGTAACAGTGTTTAACAGAAAACGTTATCATGTCTTTTGTCTTGTGTTTTTGTTTTAAAGAGAGTTAAAGTTAAAGAAAGGATTGACTGAAAATACTGAATGTGATGTAATTGTTGCATTGAAGAATGTAAACCAAAGCTCATGTACATGTTCTGAAGGACAGTTGTGCAATGTGTATTTCACATTCAACATAAAGACACAGACGAGACAACAGCGGAAAGTTTGTTCTGTCATTGTTTCCCTCTCTACAGGGTTACTACACCAGCACCACTGGCAGACTGCTGGACAACAGGCACAGACTGGGACGACGACTGCCCTTAACATCATATCAATGTCACCAACGACTGCAATTGTATCGTGTCAGACTGACTTGGAGTGTCTCAGAACGGCAGCAGGTCATCTTCAGTGATGAGTCTCGCTTTCTTCTTGGTGGAGATGACCAACAAACCTGTGTGTAGAAGCACTGTGGTCAGCGCCAAGATGAATGGTTTGTTGTGACATGTTACATGTCCAGAAGGTTTGGAGTCACTCCACCTCCATCCCTACAGCACAATCTGAACTGTGCAATAGAATTCGAGCTGCATGGGATGGATTATCACAGGACAGCATCAGGAACCTCTACAACTCCGTGCCGAGACGTCGGGAATGTTGCGTTAGCAAACATGGCGGCCCGACGCCATACTGAAAGACACTACTTCTGTGTGTGTAGCTCATTAAATATTACCCATATCAGTCTAAACTGATCATCTTTTATTGTTCCTGGTAACCTTTATCTTCCTTACTAATAGCACTGCAATCAGACACCTCCTTCTGGGTGCAACTACTCTTCTGATGATGAAAGTATTTTATCATAAGGATAATAATCACGCTGACTTGATCATCTTACAAAACCCAGACATTACGTTCATTTACCATTCCATTCTTTCCAGTAAAATTTGGTCAGTGGAGGGGAGTTTATGTGCTCTCACAACATGACCTCAAATTCCACCTACGGAAGCAAAAGCATCGGCTTACGGGCTGCTAAACGCTGTCCTTTTATTGACTCCCTACCGAAAGATCTGCATAAATTAGGGCGTGGTTCATGGAAATGATATGCAAATGGCGGGCTGCTAGGCTGAAGCTTGATTTCACACACTGAAGCTCATTCATCACTTGTGCTCATTTGCTCCACTTCGTTCTAGAATTTCAGGAATTGGGCGCACAGTAGTTCATACGTCATTAAATGCGGTAAGGTCCGCACTCTTTTTTCCACAGCCTAAGAATAAAGACCATGCAACTGGGATCTGATCCCCCAACCACATATAGAGGTGGTCAGAGGCGGATCCTGACTGTGCTCAATACAAGTGTAAATGGACAGCGTCTTCTATATTCCCATACAGTTATGTAAGAGGAAACCAATCTGCAAGCGCTGAACAGAATGCCGGGGATAAACAAGGAAATGCGAGATCCAGGATACACCAGGCTGGAATTCTCCAACAGCCTTCTTGTACTCTGAGCTTCGAATCCAAGATGGTCGATTTGTATTGCAACAAGCAAAATGAAACAGAAGTAAGATGGACAGGACATAAGGGTTGACATGCTTTTTACAGGTCTCATCTGATGCCAGTAGAGATCCAGTATAAAGGTGTAAACGTTATCTGACCAAAGTATATCGTTCCTGTCCGAACAAATACAAATATCTAAAAAATGGCAGATATACAGGAGATGGCGAAAACCCAAAGTTAACTTTAATGTAAGTCAATGGAACCAGACTTATTTCCAAGGCCCCATGAACTTTTCACACAGCTGCTGTGTTCATATGATGCATAAAAGTAAACATCAACAAAAATAAAGATACATGTTGTTCGCTGGACAGCAACGAAATCCAGACGTGACCAGGATATGAAACACATCAGTGCAAAGCATAAACAGCCTCCATGTTGGCCTAGTTATAGCATCCTTCACTAACAGCTATCAGTGCTAATCAAAAGCAATTTGCCATTCATCCTGCAATGGTTCATGAGAGGTTTCATTTAGCACCGTTCATTCAGCAAGTTCTTTATTTCTATCAGATAAAACAACCAGATCCACTGGAAACGTCCAGAGCATGACAACAGACACATCTAACATATTAAAGGTTACTCAAGAAGATACCCGCCAGTGACGTAAAGTGCTTTGTGCACCAGACAAGAAGAGGTTGAGGTTGTGTGCCTTGTAAAAAAGCTGTGCAGGCCGGCACTGCTAGCAGAGAGCGACTGTGGTGGTCTGTCTTAACAAATGAGAGACCGATCAGTGTTCTTTGAGGAGAAGACGGAGGAGGAGGAGATGGAGGAGGAGGAGAAGAAGATACAGATCGGACAGTAAATCAGAGGACGGGTGAGTGTGATAAGATTTATCTGTCTCTCTGCAGCGGAAATCAATAAGAGGCATAAATACTGGAGGAGGGAGGTAGAGGGTGTTTACACCACCCCATGCAGTGATTGAAGTGCCACAGGTGTTATCTCATTAAAGAACTGGAGCTGTCCTGATAGTCAAGGTCAGACTGATAAACACACAGGCAGACCACTCATTATATACAGGGACGTAAGACGTGTCACTGTGTATGTCTGCGTTTGGGTCACAGACCAGACGCAGCCTATAGTTAAGGCAAATTGAGGGGAATTTCACCAAAATTCTGAATTTCTACAGAGGTAAAGTCATTCAGAGAGGTTGAATGAGAAAAGCTCTGTCCACTGTGGTCACAATGGTGGTGATCCAGATGGCTAAAGAGTTGAATGCCTCTAAAGAAAGTTGAAAATACGCTGCCCATGGTTTTCTGAATACCTGAAGATAAAGTTCAGTCCTAAACTGTGTTTCAAATCATCTACATTCTTGGAGGAGAGAAACATGGAGGGCTAAACTGTCACCAAGTAACACTTCAGATCCACCACAATGTCACCGTCAGCTTTGTCTTGGAGAAGGGACTGCACTGTATGCTATATCGGCATTGTAGACCCAGAACCCCTTGTTCCCATCCCCACCACTGTAGAAAAATGTGATTCAGGGAGTTTCTTTAAAACAAGCCAATTTATATTAAACTACTCAGAATGACTTTTACAGCTGAAAGAACTTCTGTAAGTGAACATGAATCTCATTCAGACTTGATGACGTTAAGTTATTTTAACAGGTCATTCTAAACTGATATATGTTTATAGGTGTTCCAGTTTTTCCAGGCTTTTTTTTTTTAGGTGTTTTCCAGCTGTTTGGTAAGTTTTACATTTAACTACACTCATCATCAACAGAACAGTTGCACCCAGAAGGAAGTGTGGGACTGCAGTGCTATGGGGAAGGAAGATAAAGGTCACTAGGAATTATAAAGGATGATACATTTAGACTAATATGGGTGATATTAATGGAGCTACACATACAGAAGTAGTGTCTCTCAGTATGGTTCTCAGCATGGAGTTGTAGAGGTTCCTAATGGTGTCCTGTGATAATCCATCCCAAGCAGCTTGAATATTATTGCAAAGTATGCAAAGTTTGTGGTAGGGGTGGAGGAGGAGTGACACAGTGTTCTGGATGTGACAACAAACAGTTTATCTTGGCGCTGACCACAGTGCCTCCACATCAGTCGTGACCGCCAAGATGAAAGCATGATTGGTCACTGAAGGTGACGCGCTGCTATTCTGAGTCACTCCATTACCTACCGAGTATAAATACTGGGGTGTCAAAACTTCTAACCAGTGGTGTGTGTGTATACATATATAGTGAATGTATATACATATACTGTATATAGTTTTCGGAAAATCTCTCATATCATCGTTATAACACTTAACCTCCATATCGCCCAGGTCTAATCTGAACTCTGTGAGTCTGTACATGTTGGGGTCCCAAAGTAATTGCATCATACACAGGGGTTCCATCACCCAGTGGTCGGCTGTCGGCGGGCCTTTTCCAAAACACCAGCTTGGGAAGCGTGAGGGAGCACGTTCTGGAAAGAACCCGACTGAGCTGAGGTCTGTTCTCCTCAGCGGTAGCCAGCTGGCTGCTAAAACGCGACACACGCTCCGAAAACATACTCCACTTGCTTGCACAGCAGACGCCTGCTCGGGGTAGAATAGGTAAGAAAAGTATTGGCTGTTCTGACTTTTATATATTCTCCTCAGAGCCACTGATCTTAATCAACCTGACCATTGACTTGACCATTTTCCAACCTCTCTTTCTCCTGTACATTTAAACCGGCTGTTTTTGTTCATGTGCTTTTAAGACTGATGCATGTAAATCATCTCTGTTCTGATTGGCTTGCCTATACTGTGTCTTGTTCAAAAAATAAAAAGCAGTCCAAGCTGAAACGCCCCGTATAACTTCTGAATGAAAGGGCGGAGCTAAACTGCTGTAGATGGAATAGGAGGACAAAATAAATACGCTTCTTAAATTACCAATGGCTAGTTTTCCAGCAATACAGCTATTATTAGTCTGCTGTCTATTATGGATGATGATGGGCACCCACTGCACACCATCATCATGGACAGAAGGAGCAAGTTCAGTGGCAGGCTGCTGTCACAGAGCTGCTCCACGGACAGACTCAGGAGATCCTTTGTCCCGAGAGCCATCAGGCTCTTCAACTCCTCCCAGCAGGGCCGGAAGAAGGACGAGGAGGACTGCTGAGGACTGAATTCTCTTTTCAATCATAGGCTTATTTATTCTGCACTATTACACTTTACTGTATATACTGTACATCTGCACTCCTGGACACTCTCAGACACTTTACTGTATATACTGTACATCTGCACTCCTGGACACTCTCAGACACTTTACTGTATATACTGTACATCTGCACTCCTGGACACTCTCAGACACTTTACTGTATATACTGTACATCTGCACTCCTGGACACTCTCAGACACTTTACTGTATATACTGTACATCTGCACTCCTGGACACTCTCAGACACTTTACTGTATATACTGTATATCTGACCTCCTGGACACTCTCAGACACTTTACTGTATATACTGTACATCTGCACTCCTGGACACTCTCAGACACTTTACTGTATATACTGTATATCTGCACTCCTGGACACTCTCAGACACTTTACTGTATATACTGTATATCTGCACTCCTGGACACTCTCAGACACTTTACTGTATATACTGTACATCTGCACTCCTGGACACTCTCAGACACTTTACTGTATATACTGTACATCCTAACTCCTGGACACTCTCAGAAACTTTACTGTATATACTGTACATCCTAACTCCTGGACACTCTCAGACACTTTACTGTATATACTGTATATCTGAACTCCTGGACACTCTCAAGACACTTTACTGTATATACTGTACATCTGAACTCCTGAACACTCTCGGACACTTTACTGTATATACTGTACATCTGCACTCCTGGACACTCTCAGACACTTTACTGTATATACTGTACATCTGAACTCCTGGACACTCTCAGACACTTTACTGTATATACTGTACATCTGCACTCCTGGACACTCTCAGACACTTTACTGTATATACTGTACATCTGCACTCCTGGACACTCTCAGACACTTTACTGTATATACTGTATATCTGCACTCCTGGACACTCTCAGACACTTTACTGTATATACTGTATATCCGCACTCCTGGACACTCTCAGACACTTTACTGTATATACTGTACATCTGCACTCCTGGACACTCTCAGACACTTTACTGTATATACTGTATATCTGCACTTCTGGACACTCTCAGACACTTTACTGTATATACTGTACATCTGAACTCCTGAACACTCTCAGACACTTTACTGTATATACTGTATAGCTGCACTCCTGGACACTCAGACACTTTACTGTATATACTGTACATCTGCACTCCTGGACACTCTCAGACACTTTACTGTATATACTGTATATCTGCACTCCTGGACACTCTCAGACACTTTACTGTATATACTGTACATCTGAACTCCTGGACACTCTCAGACACTTTACTGTATATACTGTACATCTGCACTCCTGGACACTCTCAGACACTTTACTGTATATACTGTATATCTGCACTCCTGGACACTCCACTCCACTCCACTTAAATACTAGTATACGCACATGTTTATTATGCTAATTCAGTCATTTATCTGCGGATAACTGCGCCGCTTGCACAATCATGCACATTTATGTATTACTATTGCACTGTTTTTTCTACAGTATACAGGTATATCTTTATTTTCTTATATATATTTCTATATCTAGTCTCTATATATAAGTTGTGCAGACTGGGGAGGTAACAACATGCTTTAAAACTTTGATCTTATAACTTTAAATATGCATTAATAATGTCTTTTATAATCTCTGAGCTCTCTAAGCTTGGTCACAACTGCATTAAGCCCTAAAAAGTGTGACTGATAACCCAAACTTTATCTGAGAACTCGGGACAAAAATGATAAATCTGCAGGACCTGAATACTATCCCACAGTATCACCCAGACGATCTATCACTTGGACCCTAGAATAGGCATCCCTGTTTGGAGCGGGTGCTGATTCTGTAACACAGGGGCAGGAATGCAATGCCATGTGTCACACTGATAGCTCCTGCGTTCCCCACGCCGTGTCAAAGCGGGCCTATGATGGAGCGGATCAGCGCCAGTGTGTGTATATATACACGTGTGCCTCCAGCATGCTGCCCTGGTTCAGTCACTCAACATCCTCACCCACTGAGCCGAATCATACTCACCATAGACAGGGTTTTGCGGTGGAGCAAGAGCTTGCAGGACTACCAGATTTTTTTTATTAACATGACATTATTTCTGTCACCGAACGCTACAGTGTGATCATACAGCAGACCATGATCCAATTGTAGGCTCAGGATGGAAGTGACAGTCGCACAAAAGGCAGGAAGACAACTGGGGTGGGTGCACTTCAGGATTACCATGTTCTCCAGCAGTGAATGTGGTGGAATGAGCACAGCACGTCAACGTCTAGCTGGGACAATTGCCACTATGGTAATTTCTGTAAAGAGGGGTAAAAGAACACTACTCATTTGTAACTTTCTCACAAACGAGGCGTATCATTTGGAACTACCATGATACCAATATGAGCATCATTCTATCAAACTGGTTCAAAGCCAGAGATGAGAACACATCTCAGACTTTTAACTGGCTTGGACTTTACTCTAAAACCTTTCTTCTTCAAATTACCCTATACCTAACTTATTTACACACATCCATCAATAAAATAGTTGCACCCAGACGGAAGTGTGGGATTGCAGTGCTACTGGGAAGGAAGTTAAAGGTTACTAGGAACAATAAATAATGATAAATGTAGACTGATATAGGTAATATTTATTTAGCTACACATACAGAAGTAGTGTCTCTCAGTATGGCATTGGGCCACTGTGTTTGCTAACTTAACATGCCAGATGTTTTAGCACAGTGTTGTAGAGGTATCTAATGGTGTCCTGTGATAATCAATCCCATGCAGCTTAAATATTCTCACTGCAGATTTTGCCATGGGGAGGAGGTGGAGTCACACCCGGCCTGATACATGACACCAAACTGTTCATTTTGGTGCTGATCATGGTCGTCTCCACCAAGAGAAAAGGGGGACTCGTCACTGAAGATGCAATTCCGAGTCACTCCGAAGACAGTCTGGCATGTTACCATTGCAGTCTTTGGTGACGTTGATGTGGTGTTAAGGACAGTCATGGAAGTCTGCGTGTATGCAGTCCCTTATTGTGCTAGCACTAACAGGATGACTCACAAAGGGCATCACTGCTCGCTGAATGTTCACAATTGTGGCTGTGGGGTCAGTCAGGTACAGAGCCACGTTCCATACTTGCTTTGGTCACATGCATGGCTGAGCTTGCCACTTGAATCATTTGCAAGTCTCACAATGTCAAGCCTACCTAACAATTTTATTCCTGATGGTTGATTCCATCCATCTGATGAACTATTTTGATGATGAGTTGTGCAAAAAACTTTTCTCTTTTTTTCTGACCATTTAAAAGCTCTAGTTACCCTTTCAATTTAGGGAATATTCTTGATGGGCAGTTTTTGGACACAACTGGTCCAAAATTGTTAATAAAAATGATTGCGCTATATCAGCCTCCACTGCAGGTTGAGAAAGCTGTTTTATCCTCCTGTAAAGTTCCTTTTAGGAGGTGTTTAAGGTGGACTGCATAATTCCATGAGTGCTATTTTATAGTGTGATGTTCTCACTCTTATTCTGAAGTATAGCATTTAGATAAAACTCCAAAGCTCTGACTGGTAGTGTACATCAGCTCCAACTGTACTGTACCCACCTCCCGACATCCTCCTCCCCAGCTGTGTCCGTCAGGTTACAGCTACTTTCAGGCTGAATTAGTAACCATAACATTTTCTGCTGATGCCAGCCTGATGCTGCTAACCAGTATCAGATGGTTGCCATCCTGCCTTTTTAATGTTTGCATCCTAAATATGCTGAACTGAGCTGAAACATGAGCTGGTTCCGAATCATCGGCGCTTGTAAAGATGACGAGTGGATCCTGTTGGAGCCTTGCGCAACATTTTCCGCTACAGGTGGTTTAACCTGACTGAGTGACATCATTAGCCCGTTGCCGAGTGGCAGTGTGATGGATCGTGCCGTGCACAGGGGTGGAGGCGAACACACACACACACACCCCAAGAAGGCAGCAGCTGTCTGGGGCTGTGCCGTGTCAAACACAAACATATTTATTTCTTGTCTAGCCCAAGCTCCCTCCACAGAGATCAACGGTGCATCTCACTCCTTCTCCCTCTATTTTTCTCTCTCTCTCTTTCTCCTTCATCTCCATGGCGCCTCTCTCTCCATATCACATCTGCATGACAATGAGACTGGCAGAGGGACAATGTTATTCAGCGTCTGCACATTCATCAAACATTTCACTCTCATTTTTCTTTACACACAAGCGTGCGCCTCCTCCCTCCTGCTCGCCGCCTCTCCTCTCAGTCACTTTTTCTAGAAGGCAAATTCATCAAACATCATCTTCCCGAGCTTACTCACATTGCATCTCTGTTTGTGCACATGACAGTTAATACTTTCAGCTCTTAGCTCTCGAGCTAACAGGCAGGAAGGGAGGGGAAAACTACAAAAACAGCTTTGGTGGACAAGAGGGTGGATGAGGAGCAGTAAACAAGAAACGGCTCTGATCTGGAACGCAGTTTTGGTGCGGGCCGATCCAATTCAATAACAAACCTAGCCTGACATACTCAACATGTCCAAAAGTATGTGGACACCCCTTCTAATGACTGAATTAACGTCCGTAGACAAACAATGGCAGTCGTACTGAGGGGCTTAGTGACTTTAAATCTGGCCCAGTCATAGTCGGTTTGTGACATTTCAGCCCTGCTTGATCTGCCGCCGGCTGTTTTTGCTATAATTGTGGATTAGAAGCATCTGGGATCAAAAACAGTTCATCCACGAAGTGGCAGAGGAGTAAAACTCACAGAATAGGGCAGCGTGTGGCACACAGTAGTCATCAAATCTCTTTTGCGTTACTTACAGAATTCCAAACTTTCTCCGCAATCATCACCAGTGAAAACTGTGCACTGGGAGCTTCAGAAAATATGTTTCTATAGTTAAGTATTTGCACACAGAACTAAGATCATTTTGTGCTTCATTATCTGGCAGTCTGCTGGATGAATCTGCAGTTTGGTGGATGTCATATAAGCGCTCCCCACCCAAATGCATAGTGCCAATAGTAACGTTTGATGAAGGATGGAAAACGATCTGGAGCAGCTTTTCAGGTTTCTGGCCCCTGAGACCCAGAGTAGGCTAACGTGATCCTACCTTTATCTCCTACAGTAAATACCAAAGTGTGGACACAATTTGCAGACAGCATTATTACTACAGCATACAAAAACTATACACTGTGCACAATTACACAGCTAATGTTCCAGCTCATATGCACAAAGCAATGTACATAAAGAGATGGTTTGAAGTGCTTGGTGTGCAAAGGCCTGCACAGAGCTCGGAATCCAACTGAACACTTCTAGGTAGAACTGGCACCGTGATTGGGAGCCAGACCTTGCATATGTTTTTTTTTTTGTGCATATTTTGATATAATTGGGCACAAATTTCCACCAACACACACCAAAAGGAAAAATGGAAAGCCATCCCAAAAGAGTTGAAGATATCATAGCAGTCGTTTTAGAATGGGATGTTTAACAGGCTCATAAAGGTGTGATAGCCAAACGTGTACCTACAACTTGGCGATGTAGTGTACTGCAGGGTTTGTTTAACATCAGGACTTTTAATGGATGTGCACATAATTTGTGACTGCAAGCTAGGGCTGAAAGATGAATGGCTTTATTAAATCATATAAGTAAGAGGTTTTAAGTGGGGAAAACCCAGAGCTTTTAACACAGGGCTTGTAAACTGCCTACAGATGAGTCAGATCATATAAAAGCAACCACCGTGTGCTGCATAAATATATCTCTGTCTGGTACGCTAGATGCAGTGATCAAGACTCAAGCCAAAAAATGTAGAGGCTGATCTTCTTGATCAAAATAATATAGCTTAAACCCACAAATCTCAGACACTGTACTGTAGGTAGAAAGAACTAAACCTGTTTAGCTTTTCTATAAGCATTTGTAAAGTCCTGCTGGTTTGGGTTCATGCCAGTAACTCTTTCATTGGATATAATGTGTTCAATGATGACTTATCAAACCACCCGCCATGTTAGAACCTTTAATCTTCTAAACAGGCGAATCACTGAGTGTCAGCACAAAGTAAAGTCCATGTCACGCTTTGCGTTTAATAGCTGACAATAATATCAGAGCAAAGTGGCAATCAAATCCTACCACATCATTACTGTTGATGACAGACTCAAGATAGCATGAATATGAAGCCCAGTCTTTCTTTGTTGTAATATTCATTTTTGTCTCCAATGCAATGCTGCTTCCGATCTGGGGAATTCTCACTGACTGCATGGTACAAACTGAGATGTTCGACTGTACCTTTCCCCTGATCCGTTTCCTCTTGAATCTTCTTCACCGCAGCCAGACCCTCATCTTCCTCATTTCCAGCTTTAAGGAGCAGAGAGGAACAAGAGATGGATGATTAGCATATACACCCTCAAACACAGCCGCATCAGCCACCACTACAGCTGCATTTATTTAGTCATTTAGGCATTTTATTAGAACGTCCCACTTGATGTTCTAATTTTAGCTGTTGATACAGCTGTTTTAATTGTTATTACTGTGGAGCTGCATTCTTATGTATGAAACCTGAGGCTAGATTAATATAACCTAGAGGTTTACTGTGAAAAGAGCAAACAGCATGAGGAGAACACATCTGTTCATTCCTAAAAATGAGGATAACCGGTGAGCTTTACTGCTTGAGTGATTTAAGGTGCGGCTGGGGCTATATCTTCAAATTTGCCGTTATAGATTCATTCACAACCGAACCACTCTAAGAAATGTCTGAACCACTCTGACAGCAACTTCCCAGCTAAGAGGCCAATTGTTGATTAATTAAAATAAATAAAAATTATAGTAAATTAAATTAAAGCACAGTATTTAATGTAGTTAATAGTTTCTATGTATGTAAAGTATGTGCTGCTTGAAAACTTCAGCACCCTCAACTTGTTTCCACTGTCCATGGTACACAGCACCTTCCAGAAATCCCAGTCGGAACCCTAATGTAAGTCACCACAGTGGTAGGAAAGACACCGCAACATCATCGCCTTCAAATTCAGTTTTTTTTAACATTTTGAACTGAACGGGCACAAAACCCCCACAGACAGGCTCCAAAAACTCATGGAAGAGCTGTCCCAAAAGAGCAAAAGAGATTCTAGCTGGAAGTATTAATGCCCATGGTTTTGGAATGGTATCATCAACTGTGGTCAACTGTGCCCACATACTGTTCAGATACTATAGTGAACCTCTGCAGGATTGATTTCGTATCAGGACGTTTATTAAATGTGCATGCAATTTGTGCCGGCAAACTAGAGCTGCAAGATAAATAACTTTATAATTAATATAAAGCTTATAATTTAGTGGCTATAGGTGGGGAAACCCCAGAGCTTTTCACACAGGGGCTTGTAAACTACCTATAGATACGTCAGGTCAATCAAAGGCAACCATGTGCTGTGCCAGGACAACATTGTCTGGGACACTAGGTTGTCCCCAAGTCTCAAGCCAAAAACCTTAAATTTTCAATGAGATTTCATTGACAAAACAATGAAAGTCCCCCTGAGTGACAGAGGTAGCTGAAAACATCACCAACATCATAAAAGAGGACTACTAAGAGGAACCAACACTTCAATAAAACAACCCCCGAAAAGCTGGAGGCAGGAAGCAACACCGACAGGAACCTCTGGTACTATGAGACAGGACTACAGGCAGATTCAGGACTGGAGTTATACCCATTATTTTGGCCCAGAGAATGCTCCTGAATTTTAATCTGTGATCCCGAGGGCACCAGTCAGAAACTTCAGAGTCTAGTAGTCCCTGTTGTTAAGAATATGATATGAACATGTAGCCGCAGTGTTCGGTCTCTCTGCATTCAAATGAACAGGTCAGGAGGAAAACTACGTCACCACTGCATGAGACCTGCTCGTTATCTTTCTACAGTCACTTTCTTTACACAGAGTAGCATTCACCACGTCTGGCCCTCACAGGGTGAACAATACAGCAGCGCAATGCATCAATTTAACAGTCTTTCCTTCCTATAAGTTACAATGGGGCAGACAAATGGAAACTATAGCCCACATTTTTATATGATTTTTTATATGATTTATATGATTATTCACATTTTATGAATGATTATTCATGTAGTTCAACATTACGTTGGTGTTATATACTGTGGTGAATCAAAATGTTGAAAGAGACCTCTCTCTTCAGGTCTTCATACTCTGCAATTCCAGAATATAAACCTACATTCCAGTTATCTGCATTCCACATACTGCAGAAGCAAGAGCTTTTAGGAAAGGCATAGCCCTTTATGAGCAAAGATAGGACAAGGCTCACCATGCTGTCCACAAATATGCCCCAAAATGCTAAATCTGGCATGTTCCTGTGAAGGACATCACCACATGGGCTCAGGACTACTCGAGAAACCGTTACTGAAAGTTTCTATATAATGGAAAAATAGTATTTACATTGGCATGACTGAATAAGGAGAATGTGGAACGGACGTACTGTAATCCTCAAACACTGCTTATTACTACATCATACAAACACTATACACTGTGAACAATTACACAGCTCCCTTTCCAGCTCATATGCACAAAGCAATGTACATAAAAACATGGTTTGAAGTGATTGGTGTGCAGGACCTTCAAAGGCCTGCACAGAGCTCTGAATCCAACTGAACACTTCTAGGTAGAACTGGAACCGTGACTGGGAGCCAGACCTTGCATATGTTTTTTTTGTGTCTACTATTCCAAATACAAATCCAACATTTACAAAAAATGCCAGTAAAACAGGCCCATGTTCTAGCCCAGCTGGTGGACTGAGTAGAAACGTCAACCCAGGCTGTAAAGGTGACGTCTTCTCATACTCTTCCCAAAGAACTGGAGGGTTCCTGGACATGACTGATCTTTAAATGAGGCTGTAGTTGGCTTCCTCTTACTGTAGTGCATAGGAGGCCAACTTCAGCTCCCGTGTCTTTAACCAGATCCTGGACAACTTAGAATTAAAGTTGACAGTTTGCTCTGCAACAGTTTCTCAAACCTTGGACAATATCGAGCAGCTTTGCTCAGAGTTTCACACTGAAGAGAGTGAAGAAAGAAGCAGCTCCAATTTAATTAGCATTACAACCCCAACAGCAACCTGTAAGTAGCAGCCATGCTGGGTTAAGCCACTTTTTTAAAGTCAAAGTTGACTTTTTGTTGACTGAAGTGGATAATTAATTTAAATGTACTTTGCTTTGTTGTGAAGACCGAAAGGAAGTAGCTGGTATAGGCAATGTTAGCTACTAGCAAGCCACAAGTAACCAACACAGTTAACCAAATAACCTCATGATACAGCTTATTTACACGTTTCACTTTCTTGCCGTCTCTATTTCGACATGTTACTTCTGTGTAATCATCGCAGAGTCTCACTGTAAACCAGCTAATTATTCACGAGCGTTTTTAGCCTAGGGCCAAATTATAGGGGGTAAATGGGCTGTGTGAACATCAGAGAATAATATCAAAAGCTGAACAAATGCATTCTATAGCACCAGTGAAAAACACAGTCTGCTACTGCACCAACAACTGTAACTTATGACTGCACTATGCACAGTCAAAGTCATATGTCAACAATGCCCAGAAACGCTGCCGGCTTCCGAGCCCAAGCTCATAGACTAATGGAAATGTGGTTCAGGGTTTGATGAGTGAACCATTCAGACTGTTTATGAAAATAATGGAAGTTGTGTTCTCCGGGCCAAAGAAGAAAAAGGACTATCCAGACTCTTTACAAGCATAAAGTTCAAAACTAAGTATCTGTACTGCATGGGTAACTTGCAGATCTGTGAAAGCTACATTAACACTGAAACACACCAGCAGCATGTTACATTCTGAAATAGGATATATATACACATATATACGCGCACAGTTATATACATAGGCTGAGGAGGGAAACTCTACACAATCCAGGACTGGAACTCCAGAACTAGACTGAGAAATATATGTACATACACATCTATACAAGCTCACACAACAAAATCCTGGACACGACTGAGAAAGGGCTGTCAAGTTTGCCTCGGTAAAATCTTGAAGGATTTGGGGATTTGCGTTCCCTCTATTTAGGTCACGCTGTCTTCTAAAGAAATCTTAAGCAATGAAGGTGTCCCTCCACAAAATCTGACTACTGGCAGTAAATCAATTCTGGGATTTTGTGTGTCCAGATTAAGCTTCAAACGTCCCCATCAGGAACTGCTTAAACACTCTGAAACACTGTTGCGAAACACACGCCCAGGGAGCAGATTCCTATGTACCAACACAACACTTCATTAATCTCTGTATTGTATGCTAGGTGTTGCTGTTGACGTGCTGTTGCAGAGCTAACTTAGAACTAACCCAGAAGTTCTCCAAGCTGAAAGTGACTGAATGAGGAGCTTCCTTCCGAAATACTGTAGATCCATATGCATCTATTATATATAATGAGCTTTTGAAAAGAATAGTTGCTGATGTACAGTAGGAGACATGTTTTTAACTCTCTAAAAATGGTGGTATTAATCACAATATAGCACTAACTTTCACATAAGGAAATTCCTGGAAGTGGTCTATAACGTGCAATCTGCAATGAGATCATTCAAATTCATATAACAGGCCACATTAATAGAGCATCTCAAAGTAAGAAGACTGATCATTTACATGGCATTTAGCTGACGCTCTTATCCAGAGCAGCTTACAAGGTTAATCATATTACAGGTAGGCCAGTGTAGTGTTAGGAGTCTTGCCCAAGGGCTCTTATTGGTGTAGCACAGCATCACCCAGACCGGGATTTGAACCCCAGTCTCTCACATGTAGTGATGGCTCCCTGGCAGGTAGTGGTGTTATCCGCTGAGCTACACCTACAGGGCCATTAAATAATATCATTCTATTCAGTGCTAGACAGAAAGTATAAACTGATCCCAGACCAGTATAATTATTCCAAGTCTGATAAATATAGGCCACTGTTCTCAGATTACACTGAAATACAACTATTTCATGTGGCTTTGTGTACTCCACAACATACTACAGCATGAACAAAAGCCATCACAGGTGAACAGGCATCATGTAAACTGCTCTGGAGGCCCCAAGCCAAAATGAGAGCATGTTTACCACCCTGTTACATCACCTTTCCTCTTACCAAAACCTTCTTCTCCAGGACTGAATACACTAACGGATCCAGCTTTGGCAGAGAAAAGCATTGTTCTTCAGCTGTTGTATTCTATCCTGAAGCATTTGTGGCAAAGTGGTGAGCCCTGACCATCTATGCCAATAACAGACCAGGAAGCTTGCTTTATTATAATATGATTTACAAAAACATTATTTATATAACACACAAATTATTTATTTACATTTATACTTATATAAACAAATTATTGTTATTTGTGGTATGCTGTTGTGTGCATATGTTTCATTGAGATACCAGTATATTATGAGTATACTACCAGTACCAGTCTACTTTATGTATTCTGTTGTAAGTGCATGTTGTTATTATGTGTGATAGATGCCCAAGTTTCAGAACAAGTGAATAAAAAAGCTGTAGAAAAAAAGTAGAAAAACATTTTATTTATTAATATGATGTTAATAGTAAATTTATAGTAAATAAAATTTTTTGCACATAGACTCCTAACTTCTCTACATTAAGTGTAACTTGACCATGAGCTGTGTAGTTGCTCAGACTATTAGCACACTGAAACGGCTGTATAAACGAATAACAGGACTACAAAGTGACAGCATGGTAAAAACTTGGGAACCGGAATGTATTGGAAAAAAATCTGACTGCTTAACTGCAAAAGAGTCCAAGCCGAATATCACTGTATGCAGTTATATACAAAAGTCTTCATCTTCTAAAGCCTCTACAAACACCACCACACATTTTAATACATACTGTGTATTTACTTCTAAATTGAACTTATTGGATATTAACATATTTAAAATGGCCGGTGTAGATTTTATTGTACATTTAATATTATTTAATTTCATTTTTATTTTTGTTGTTATGATAAACTGAGCAAATAAACACAAACTGCTCTGAACGTTTGTTTTTTGTAGAGAAAATGTCAACTTTCATTCCTTTACAAAATCATGTTTTCAATCATTAACTACTGAATACTAACACACACGGTATCTACTGTATATAGGTAGGCTTTTTATAATGGCTGGAATTCATCATCGAGTTATTTATTACATTGGTATTAATAATTCTATTCATTATAAAGCTTTAGTCTTTTAACCACATAAATCAGCTACAGACAGGTGGTCTAGCTTGTTAGCATTTGATTATGCTGGGTTATCTTTAATTTGCTGGGTTAGCTTTAAGTTTTATGTGGGCGCGGCAAGAGACATCAGCCTTGTGATTGGTTAGGAAACACTTACGGAAGCTTTACCCAAGATTAGGATCACCGGTGTACATTGAGAAGAGAGAACTATGCTGAAATACAGATAAATTTTAGATTTTGGGAAGATCTTTTGGTCCATGTATATTAATATAGGTATATATTATATTAATATTAATATAATATTAATTTCTGGATTACCAACATGACAAAATAAGAATATTAAAAACAGATTGCTGTTTATAACTTGAGTGGTTTGTTCTAATTACATTGTCATATCAGTGCTGAGACCTCACTATAACTATTCCCACATTGGATACGGCCTTAAAGGAAACAGGGCTTCCCCATCTCCAATATGCCAGGTAATCAGGTGTCCCTTGCTGATTGGTATATGTTTGAACCCAAACCCCAGTCTGCCATGCGGGGAGCCTCAATGTTACCCTCTACACTATAGTAATCAGCTTCATGGTGGATTGACCTCTTTGAGATTAGATCACAAAAGTACAAGCTGACACTTTACCGATGACCACATGCATGCCCAGGCTCGCCAGGTGTCGAGAAGTTTCAAAGCCCATTCCTCTGGCTCCCCCCGTCACTATGGCAACCCTTCCATTCTGTCTGGGCAACACTGGGCAGGGACAAAAAAGCAGGAAGAGAGAAAAGGACAAAAGGAACATTAGAGGAAAATAATGATGATGCCACTTTACAAACTTGCTTCGGCCTTCCTCATCAAGGACGCACTCTCCGTCTCACTGGGACTCTTGAAAAGGAACCAGGAAGAGTACTTTCTGCGAGATGGATGAAGACACTGATGGACAACATTGCATCATTCACCAGCGACATGAAGGTCCGTCCCTTGACAGTGAGATGCCAGGGTCAAGAAGCTGTGGTTTACTAATTGCATCAGTCCATCAGCAAAAGACAATGTACTGATAAGGCTGTGTGTTGCCCCACTTTTAACTTCTTTAATTTGATTTTAGTGCCAGGATTTATTCGCCATTAGCGCCAGATTGTGGATGAGTAAGGCTCAACGTTAAATCGCTGCACATTTTCAATACTGCGCCTTGCCGTAGCAATCACTCTCTAAAGCTTCGGCTGATTTTTGGGGGATTAGAAATGCGTTCATGCACAAACTCACCAGCTACTCACAATCACAAACCAGCAACTGCAAAGGCTTGGTCAACTAAAACCAGTCAGGTGAGTGCATTTCTTTATTTTGTTAATGGGCCACTGAGGTTATTGTGTAGTTCAAAATCCATATTAGGTTAAGATAAGATAGCCTTTTAATATCCCACATGAGGAAATTTGCATCGTTACAGCAAAATATACAGTTAACAGATACAGAGCAGGTCCAATTATACAAAAAACTAAATATATGAAATTACAAAATAATAAATAAATCTTTTTTTGTTAGGCAAAATTAAAATACAATCAGAAAATCTACAAATTTGCATGTGTAATTGCACAGATATATATTGCACAGATATATTGCATGGATATTGCAGTTACGTTCTCTCATACCAGCTACATTAATACTGATAATCTTGACAGTCACCTAAATACTGAGGGTATAGGCCGTCAGAGTGCACGAATTATAGTGATGTTGGTCGGTACGAGATGTATACAGGTGATAAGATGCAGCAGCAAATAGTGCACAATAGTTAAGTCACAGTGAATAGCCGACATAAATAGAAATTGGTTCATATAGTGTGCTACAGTAGTCAGAATAGTCTAAGTACAAGTTGAATATTTCAATGACAACAACAACAACAACAATCACTGCTATTCTACTCTGTGGTAAACAAAAACGCTCTAAAATGAATCCTATTTGTCCTCCATACATTTACACTTGAAAGTCATCCAGTGACGTTTAGTGGAAAAACAGACTTTTAAACATTTTACAGTAGGCAATCCAGAATAACAACATAACAGAACAGACAACTGGCTAACGTTCTGATGATTTACAATGGCAAATGAGTAGTTTTCCACTTCGCTAAAGCTTTCGCTAGTTTGCTGCTGGTTGGCTTAACAATAGCTCCTTCCACAGCACAGTGAATGCTGAAGATGCTTTCCAGTGCTAATGTTACTGAAATTACTGGAGAATATGCTAGTGTGCCATTAACTGACTTTTAGTTAGAGGGAGAAGAAGCCTTTTGGACAGGTAACAGACCTGTTACCTGCTGGTACTGGGGTAGGCCTAAAACAGACCCACATAATGAACTTACTGGGTTTAGCATCTCTCTCTCTACTTTACATGGCTAAGCTTGGGTTCAGACATCTCTGAGGCACACATTACACTGTGTCCATATTCCTCAGGGATCAAACTTAATCAGAACTGCAAGTCCAAACCTGAATCTAAAGTGTACCCCACAGTTTGGTGATAATTGGATATTGCACAACAAATTAAGGAATGATTTTTTGTTTTAATTATTATCTACATCAAATTATCAAGTGAGAGAGGAAGGATACAAACGATGCAGTTAGTTACAGCCAACTATACATGGCTTTCCTCAGGATTCCTGCTTTCTTGCTGGTACTAATACTCCAGTAATGCACTAATGCTGTGAACAGGAGCCCATTGTGCAGCGTATCTAATCCCTGGTTTCCATAAATCGCTGCATAGGAGCTGCTTCTTCATGCTGATTCAAGACCAGTTATTCAGCTCTAAATGGTCAAAGATGCTCCATTTAACAATCTATCAACATTCAGGGTTTAGTTCTGACCCAGACTTAACAAACATCATCCAATTGCTCAAGATCTTCTGAAGACTTTGATTAGCGAGACCCACTGTAGATGATTAGGTTTCAAACTAATGTGCACAAAGGTGAACCTCCAAGACTAGGATTAATGACCAAGCAGCCAACTGGTCTACGATCAGCATAAGAAACAGAGCTCTTCTAGTAACTTCCAGCGAAGTAGCAACAAGCTGCTCTTTCATTCAAAGTCTTTGGGGGAGGTTGTGTAAGTGTTCATGTGGAATTTAGGCCATAGGCTGATCTCCCAGGGCCTTTTAAACCGTCAAGCTATTTGTAAAGTTTTTCATGTCAAGGATTCATTTTTTAGTAGCAGAGTAATCACAGTTTCAGTAACAGACTGCTCTTATCTAAGCACAACATTTTTTCTCACCTCTGTAAGCATCTGTATTATATCTTGTGGCAAGTTACACTGAGCTTGCGATGGTTGGGAAAGTGAGACATGGAACTTTTCAGCATTACATTACACGCTGAGTGTAAATACAAGGAGGTGTTTTTAATGTTATGGCTGATGAGTGATTAATTCAGTACCTGCATTAAACCGAGACTTTACTGTGCATATTAGGAGATTTCCATTCATACATTTAATCGGAAATATTGGACTTTAAAACGTTATGGCATATGTCAGAAAATCAACACGAGATAACCAGTTTCTCTTTCTGCCAAAGCACTAATAAGTCGAGTAAAACTGTCCATCTCAGTAAGTGGCCATGGACGTTCTTACCAGATTAGAATGAGTGATTATTCAGTGCTGCATTAAACACAGACTTTACTGTGCATATTAACAACATCAGACATTTAAAAATATAAAGAAGATGAAGAAGCGAGCGAGATCAGAACAGTTCAGATGAACCGTTTTACATTAGTGTCGAGTCGCTGGAGTAACTGGAGTGATGAAAGTCCTCTGAACTTTGGCACACATCACCAACTAAGTTAGGAAGTTACGTTAAACACACAGAGAAATACGAAAAACGCTAAGCTACAAGTCTAGCGACGACTGCAGAGCTCCTGACCTGGTAAGGTGAAGGACCTGTTGAGAAGCTGGTAGATGAGAACTTTAAGTCCGACTAGATAAAGTCTGATGATGGGGAGCAGATAGCCGAATAGCCACCACCACATCTCTGCTGCGGCGCGGTGTCTCTTTATTTACGCTCCGTCTTCGCGCAGTGAACTAAGCAGCCCTGCCGATAGTTCCGCCCTGCGCGCGACGACGGTCACAGCTCGAGGCGGAGAAAGGAGACCCTAACAGCACAAGTAAATAAATAAATAATTAAAAATAATAATCTCGATTTACTATTAGATTCCGTGTAAAATATCATATTAGAAAAAAAACGGAACTATATTTATTCTGTTTCAGGGAATGTACGTGTCATTAAACGCTGTGAAATGGAAATCCACCGGGTTTTCTAAAATTTCTGCATGGATTAGTCAGTAGGACAAACAGTCATGCAACGTGCTTTGATGTAAAATATTCAATTTAAGAGAAATTTACTAACTTAGAATTGTTCACAGTGGTGGTGATAGGGATCTCTTTAAAAGTGGCGCCACTGCAAGCTGAAATGATCCTGAATATGATTCCTGAAGCCTGAGACGTTGGCTGTATTAGAAAGAGTGGTGGACAGTAACTAAGTAAATGTAATTAGTTACTGTATTTAAGTAGGTTTTCCTAAGTGTTTACAGTTTGGACGACTTTGTACTTTAACTCCACGACATTTCAAACTCATATATCTTCCTTTTCACTCCAGTACATTAAGCGAAATCTGTCCTTCCTTTCGGCTTATGTGTGTGTAAAAACGTGACATGTCGAAACTAAACAAGCTTATTCCTGGATTTTTAACATCAATGGAAATGTATATTTCAGACCTGGACTACATCCAGGACCACCTGGTGAAAGGCAGGTAAAGCAGGGTGGGGTTAGTAAACAGATAAAGCGTATAGTTCCTGACCTTGTAGGTAAACAGACCACAGTATAGAAATATGTACACATGCACTCGTGACTGGCAAGTGTCTTTATCTGAGTTTGTACAAGCACTATTTCCTTTTATAGTAAACTGTTTTGGTTAGTTTATATTTATGACAGTACAGTAAAGGGAAACTCATGTGTGTTTCTGTTTAAAACAAGTTATTTACTTTAATTTAACTAAGTTGCAAATAAATCTTAAACTGAAACTTTGCTTGTTTGCAAAAAGTCATTTTATAGTTCTAGCTAAGGGAACCTGTTCTCCTTTAGTATTCAGTGTTTATGATCATATGAATAGACATCAGTGTCATACTAATTAATGACCTTCTATTAAAGACCGGTGGACCGAGAGACACCTAGAGTCTCTTCACCTATGCTTAGCTGATTAAGAGCCTTGTTGCAGAAATGATAATAGGACAGTAGAACCATAATAAATAATGCTACTGTTATTCTCCTTATTTAAGTACATTTGAAAGTACATAGTTTGGTTCTTTTTACTCAAGTGGTAAAGTAAGAAGTAGTTTTGACATACAATGTAGCATACTAATTCAGTCACGTGACCAGTACACCACAAAGATATCTCCCTGTATACTAGAAAGTCTGACTGGAGTAGTACACCATCCAGGTATCTTCAGTGCACTACAGGTCTTTAGGTAGATTTAGTGTGTGAGTACTATGTAGTATGCCATTTTGAATATAGTCATTGTTTTAGGGAGAAACCCTTTTTTTACCAGGCTGTAGTATGCAAAATATTCCTTGCCCCCCTATTTTATTTTCAGATTTAACCCACCAGCTTTAGTATCATGTATCATGTATCTATTAAGCACTGAGATGCCTAGTCAATCAGTGCTTAGTCAATCAATTCAAAATGATTAATAGATTTTATACTATGTCATAGAAAGTTTTTAGAAGAAGCTTGATGTAAAGGTTCTGGTCTAGGTCTCGACTGGAAAACCCAGTAACAGCATACAAAACACAGGGCCCTAACTCTCTGGCACTGGTAACTCACACTCTCTTCAAGGGTTGGCTCCGGAAGCTTGCTACAGTACACACAGCAAGACCCATCCCTGCCTTTCAATGTTAGTCTAACCCACACTCGTCTGTTTGTCTGCTTTCTCTAGGTTTCTAGGTTTCTCACAGAATCCTGTTCAAACCCTGTTTCCTTTAACCTACAGCCACCAAACTGCATGTATGAACTCATGTACTAACCCAAACTCTAATCCACAAGCATACTGATTTACACTCCTCTATGTGTCATTTATTCATCCCTCACTCTCCCATACAGTTCAATTTTTGCATAAAATATAAAATACCTTCTAATAATTTGGTACGTTGACTTACAATAGGAAGAACGGCATCGCTATCATTGGCACCCTGGGCTTGGCACGGCTGCCATAGTACTATGTGGCTTAATGGGAGCGTACATGAAACCTTTTACAAGGACTTAGTAACACTTTACGCCACCACATCACACACCAACAACTGTGGGTCTTTAGCTAACTATAAGGAGAAGCTTGCTCAGTATTCCCTGCATGGACATCTTGGCAAAGGCCGTGAAGAGACAGTGGTAGATTTTGTTGGAGGAAGTGAATAGGAAAAAAAGAGATGGTAATTAAGAAAGGGTCCAGACAAGAGTGAATCTCAGACTTTGTTTTGGTGAGGACTGAAAGAGATAAAAGGATGCCAGATGGTCTCATGGATAACGGGAAAACTGCGAAAATCTGACAGCTGAGTTTTCACCCCTGCCGATGTTATTTATGAAAGATAACAACATACTAATCTGTGTCACTCCCCTCTCACTGACTTATTATCTTTGTCTATGACCATCTCATGTCAAATAAAGCATGAAAGTTTAAACGTCCTGTCATAAAACCCTCTAATATTTTGCCACCTTCTAAGCAGATATGTTTTTTTCTCTCCTGATGCTGCGCTGAATTCCAACTTCCCCTTAGCATGCCTATGGATGCTGTGGATTATACTCACAAGTTTGGTTGTTAATGCCATATGAATGCATGGGGTGTAAATTGTAAAAGGGTGTTGGATGCTGTATCCTTTATCTCGCTAGCAAATGCACATATACAGCTGTCCATGAGGGAGACTCGAAATGGAATTGTACAGTATTTACAAGAGTGGTGTAAAAGTGAATGACACTCTGCAACTGTAGGGGGCGCTAAGGAGCAGAATATACAAATTCTCACATAATGCTGCTTTCAACTCTTTAGATGCCTGATACATCTCACCACAGAATGAAGAAAACGACTCTGAATGACTACTACACTGCTACAGGAGCTTTGAGCCCACCGCTGGTACTGAATAAATGCCCAACACTGGTGAATTAACACCTACAATATCGAAGAGACACATAAACTGCTAAACAAACTCTGTTGATTCAAGATGTGTCACATCTGAGGCTGCTGTTTCCCCTCCTGGCCCACAGAGGTCACCCTCACCGGAATTTTAGTCCTGAGTTTCCCACCTGATTGTAATCAGAGGCCATTTTGTATCTTTAAAACCTCCATGTTGTCCTTTGTCCTGTGCGAAGTCTTGTATCGGTTTAACCTACATTTCTGAGTGGTTCTTTGTATGCGCTTTGTTTATGGTTTGTGTTTTTGGATCTTGGTTTTTTGGCTGCTTTGTTGCTTGTTTCTATTGGATGGATTTTCTGGTTTTGAACTTGGATTGTCTTTGGACTTTGGATTTATACTTATGAAAACCTGCACTTGACTCCTCACCCTGCTTGTGGATCCGGTTCGTGACAAGATGATTGTTGAATCCAAAACCACATAGTACCATTCTATATAAACTGTGCACTTTGAATGGTGGTGTACTAGTTTGGCTATGCTATATGCGGCTTTGGGGCACAGCTAAAGTCGAATGACTATCTGAAAAGCTGAAATAACAGTTATTATAAAAAAACAGTGTTAAACGAACACCTACATTTAATGGTGTGGAATAAGCCTAAAGAGAAAGGAAACCAAAATCAAGTAAGCACACCCACTTTTCAGTCTAGCCATTACATTTTGGTGCAGTCAAAGGCACTGACTCACTAAAGACACTTTAAAGCTTAATATAGTGACATATTTAGCCATGTACTCAGAAGGCAGCTTTGCCTGACTCATATCTAATCACAATCTCTTTCATCTTTCTTAGGTGCGGAGATAAGCCAAAAAAGGTAAATAATGTCAGAACATGTTTGGATTTCACAGACTGGATCTTTTTAGTTTGGTGTGGTGTTATTTCCTCCCTCTAACAAAGATGAAAAAGTTCAGCCAGGCTACGCTTTGCTGTCTGGCTGATGGGAGTTAAGTTGTATGAACGTTGTTGATCATTCTTCATCCTAAAATGTAAATTCTCCAGTAAGCTGGGTGAATCCTCTATTTACCTTGTTTATCCAGGAAATTCAATTTCCGAAGCCAATCAGACAGGCAGACTAGACAAAGAGTAATGAGACTGCCAAGCAAAAAGCAGAAAAGACCACAATTCACCTAAAATGACACCTTAAGTGGATTGCTGTGAAACGTTTAAACGACTGGCCTCCAGCATTAGGAAGATAGATTTCATAAAATCAAGACAGGCCGCATTCAATTTTTCAATCATTTTTCACAGACACTGATTTATGAGTAAGAACTTGATATATTAAACTCACAGCATGCAAAGCTCAACAGTGGGTACGTCTCTACAACCACATTGTGAAAGCCTTCGAAATTAGAGTGGACTGGACAAGTTTAGCAAAAGTCCAAGCAGGTTTAACATTTTTCCCTGATATGTATGCTCATCAGAAGAATAGCTGCACAAATGGTTGTACCCAGAAGGAATCCACTGACAGGGATAAACCTTGGTGGGTAGGTTTGTACCTGACTGACCCAACAGCTATGATTACGAATATTCAGTGAGCAGTGAGTGATCCTGTTAGCACCAGCACCATTGGCACGCAGCTGCACGACGCAGGAATACATGCACACAGACCGTTACGACGACGGCTCTTAACACCACGTCAGCGTCGCCAAAGACTGCAATGGTGGCGTGCCAGACTGTCATGGAGTAACTCAGAATAGCAGCGGGTCATCTCAGTCCTGCTTTTGTCTGGGTGAAGATGACTAACAAAGTCAGCGAGGTCAGTGCCAAGATGCACAGTTTGTTGTCATGAGTCACACGTCCAGAAGGCCTGGTGTCACTCCACCTCCATCCCCACCACAAAGTCTACAGGAACTGTGTGAGGATATTCAAGCTGCATGGGATGGATTATCACAGGACACCATTAGGAACCTCTACAGCTCCATGCTGAGACGTGTGGCATGTTGAGTTAGCAAACATGGCGGCCCGACACCATCCTGAGAGACACTCCCTTATGAAACGATAATATATGGCAATGTATTGGAAAATATAGTGCAATATATTAAATAATACCATGTCATATATGGGAAACAAGTGCATATATTTTGCATATATTTACATAGTGATAAATATAGTACAATATATTGTATAATACATAAGGAATTGCCGCTTTTCATATATTGTATGTATGGTAGTATAATATATATTTACTTATATATTGTAATATATTTCATTTTTATATGTAATAGACATCATATGTATTTCTCCATATGTGTTTGCATATATATATATATACACAGTATATATACACATATACACAGTATATATACACATATACACGGTATATGATAATATATATAGTTTTATATATGTGAGAATATTCTCATACATACATGTGGCAATATATGTATATATTCTCACATATATAAAACTATATATATTATCAATAAAAATAACATTTAGAATATTTAATAATATTGTCCCTCTGAGTGCAACTCTCCTTTTGTCAATGAGCGTACTTACTGTCCAGGATGGCAAATAAAACCTACAGGTGTTTTTGTATGTGATGTTGGTAATGATATGAAATAGTGGTAAATCTGAGAAGAAGTGTTTTTACAGGTACCCTGCATGTACGTCTCCACCATGAACGGATCTAGACCAAACCCAGACCTCCGAATTGTAAAACAATGTCTGTGTTGAATTGAATGTAATAACTCTCTGTATGGGAGCTTTCATAGGCATTCAACTCACAAACCAGACATCTGGTTCCCATTGCCACCACTGTGAACTATTCTGACTCATTAACTTTATCTAGAATAGAGCACATCAAACCACTCATAATGACTTTGTTTACATCATAATCGCTTAATTATGCAAATAGAGCAAAAATTGCAACTCATTTCTAAGTTCATATCACAATTGGTATCAGGGGAGAAAAGGTTCTCCAGGCTCTGAATTGCACGCGCTGTGCTGGGGAGGAGATTTATACACAGCCTCTCAGTATTTGACACAGGACACATGTACTGTTTGAGGCAAAATGGGAACATTTGGAAGGATGTCATTGAGCTGTGACAGATAAGAGAATTGAAGGCTCTCTACAACCCTTGGCCTTGAGTGTCCCTCTCTTTTACTCACACAGGACGTCAGATGAGCGTACTTTGCCCGCTGAAGGTCTAAACGCAAAGACAAAAGTCAGAGCAGTGCACAAAACGAGCAGCATCAGCACATTTTCCTCATTAGCTTCAGCTGGACGTTAGCTGAGCTCTTTACACTTCATTTCTCCCAGAGCGTGTGAACAGCTCCACCTTCACTGATCTGCTCTTTTACCCAGATCAATAATATGCTGATTAAGTAATTATCTCTAATAAGACTGAATAGGCACAGTACGCTCTCACCACCAGTGGGAATAAGCAAAGGCCCTTTCTGTTGCTGGATGTTCTGCCTCAAGGCCCGGTCGTACTGGCTCTTGTCCATACGACTGCTCGTTAGATCTGCCAGTTTCAGCCTTGGCGTATCTGTACGATCAAACTCCTGAATGATAGGAGTGCTTGCGTCTTAATTTGCAGTACATTAATTAAAACTATTATCAATATCGTTTTTAATATCAGTAATAATGAAGACGTTTATAAAACCAATAAACGATTCTTTATTGTTCTTTCCAGGCATCAGCAACGTTCACACTTTAAAGCAGGGTCAGTAGGGGGAGCTGTGCATTATGCATGTGGAACTTTACATCAGGTGGACTCAAATACACGGGCTCAACCAACAGCACTACTGCTTTGGCTGTGGTGAGCTCTGAATAGGGATGTCTCTGGCTCGAGACATTTGTTTATAGTCTTGGACTTGTCTTGGACTCTTGTCTTGGTCATTGGTTTCCCTAAATTTGCTTTCCGGTCTTGATCACCCTTATGAAACGATAATATAAGGCAATGTATTGGAAAATATAGTGCAATATATTAAATAATACAATGTTATATATGGGAAACAAGTGCATATATTTTGCATATATTTATATAGTGATAAATATATTACAATATATTGTATAATACATAAGGAATTGCTGCTTTTCATATATTGTATGTATGGTAGTATAATATATATTTACTTATATATAGTAATATATTTCATTTTATATGGAATAGACATGATATGTATTTCTCCATATGTGTTTGCATATATGATAATATATGTGAGAATATATACATACTGTTTATTGCCACATGTATGTAGGAAAATATTCTCACATATATAAAACTATATATATTATCATATATGCAAACACATATGGAGAAATACATATGATGTCTATTACATATAAAATGAAATATATTACAATATATAAGTAAATATAGATTATACTACCATACATACAATATATGAAAAGCGGCAATTCCTTATGTATTATACAATATATTGTAATATATTTATCACTATATAATATATGCAGAATATATGCACTTGTTTCCCATATATGACATTGTATTATTTAATATATTGCACTATATTTTCCAATACATTGCCATGTATTATCGTTTCATAAAAGCAAGTGCAACCGCCGTTTACTGGACACAGTATTGTACGCTCCATGACACCAGCGTGCACTGAGTCATGTTAAGGTGGGCTGGATTGAACTGAAGAGCATCTTTGGTTTGTCTCAATGGCAAACAGAGCACAAGTGTACAGTATAGAGGCTTTTTGAAAATGCTCCTCTACAGCACCTAAGATGAGTCCTCATTTACATCAAAACAGGTTCTATATATAGAACCATTTACAACTCATTCTCCATCAGTCTGAACGACTGTTTCACCATGCAAAGAATCATTAGAGCATGCACATGTTTTTGTCAGCTTCCAGAACCATTGTCTTTACAACAGAACCCTTAAGAACCATCTAGTTTAAGAGTATAGGTGTCTTTGCTTTGGAGTCTTGGTTCTTGCCAGTGATTCTCCTTCATGTTCAGAGAGATGTTCCTTGTAAGTCTTTGGTTATCTGGTTCTTTCCTCCCCATGCTCTCCCGGTGTCGCTTTTGAGTTTTGGATCTACATGGAGCCTCTTCCTCGTGTTTTTTGAGACTTTGACTCATGAGGCTCGGTTCCTCTCCCAGTTTTCTCCTCCTTCTGCTCGGGAGTTCTACTACTTGGTTCCTTATGTCACGCCCTTAGGGAGTGTTTCCATTTGAGTCCTGGTTGAGTGTTTCTACCACATGGTCTTAGAGAGTTTTTCCTCCCACTGTCTACCTCGGTGATGCTCATTAGGGGTCTGAACCTGGAGTGCCCTAAAGCTGCTGTAGGGCAATGTCTGTTGTTAAAAGCACTACATAAATAAAATTGAATTGAACTGACTTTCAGTACGTGAAAAGCAGAGTAGATTTTTTTTCCCCTGCTGCGACTCTCTGTGAGAAGCCCCTGGGGGGAACGCCGTGGCAGACCTAGGCCATGGTGCCGGAATTCAATTCCCACACTGCACATGGAGTACGAGCAGGTGTGTGAGATTCCTTCATGTTCGACTGGGGTTACGTAAACAGGCTTTCTTCCTTCCCAGATTGCTCTCAGCTCTCCCGCGAGTGAGATTTTTATCCGGAGACCACATACCCAGGGCTGCCGTGATGGCAAAGAACATATCCCTCCAAAGAACACTTTGGTCCGAATCGTGAGGGTTGTTTTTACAGGTGTCAAACTAAAATGATATACCATCTGCAGACGCTACACTGTGGAATCGTCCAGCCTGTAATTTCCCTCTGTGTGTTATTTTTATCACAAGTCATGTAGTGTTGGTTAAAATGGTGGTGTGTTCAGGTTTTTAAAATAAATATATATTCTGATTTGAGGTGTAATGTAAGATTGTGGTTCAATTCAGTTCATGGCTTCTACAAAACCTGAGGGCTGCAACAAAATCTGATATCAAACAAAGGTAGAGTATTAGAAACGAAAGCCGGGTCTGATCTAATGCTTTAGCCTCAGGCGTATTAGCCCCAAACTGGCACACTACCCACGAGCTAAAGATGCTAATCATAATACACTCAGCCTCAAAAACATGGTTGCACAAGTAGGTGCACCCAGAAGGATTTGACGTTGTGAGACATGCGAATGATTCAAGTTCCATGCTTGACTATGCATGTGACGTGAGCAAGGACAGGTCTTATCAGTGTACCTGACTGACCCAACAGCCACAATGGCTGACATTCAGCGAGCAGTGCTGCCCTCCATGAGTCATCCTGTTAGTGCTAGCACCATTGGCAGACGGCTGCACGGCACAGGACTACATGCACACAAACTGTTATGATGACTGCCCTTAACACCACACCAACATTGACTGCGTGACTGTGGATCAGAATGGCAGCAGTCGGCTGCCGAGCTGTCTGCATGTTGCATTAGTAAACATGGCAGCCCGACGCCATACCGAGAGACACTACTTCTGTATGTGTAACTCAATAAATATTACCCATATTCATCATTTATTTATTCATCATATCTTGGTAACTTTAATTTTCCTTCCTGCAATCCAACACTATTTCTGGGTGCAGCTATTTTTTTTTGACGACGACTGTATAATGATACAATAGGGGGCAGTCGTGGGCTGGAGGTTAGGGAACCAGCCTTGTGACTGGAGGGTTGCCGGTTCGATTCACTGAGCCTACAGTAACGACTGAGGTGCCCTTGAGCAAGGCACCTAACCCCTAACTGCTCCCCGGGCGCCGTGGATAGGGCTGCCCGCCGCTCCGGGTAAGTGTGCTCACTGCCCCCTAGTGTGTTCACTAGTGAGTGTGTTTGTGGTGTTTCACTTCACGGATGGGTTAAATGTGGAGACTAAATTTCACCACTGTGGGATCAACAAGGGATCTAAATCTTTAAAAAAAAAATCAATAACACACGCTGTCATGCCAATTCAACCATAGTATTATTACACACCTAGTGCTTTAACACCTAGGCTAAAATACCCTAATAAAAAAAACTGGCAAAACCCTATATCTCCATTTTGCCATTTTTTGTTTTTAGCAAAATTTGAAAACACCAGTTGCTCATTATGTTGAGTTGAAAATCCATTATTCATACCAAAAATAATCTAAAATCATATAAATAAATGAATGGAGACAGGAATTTGTTCTGACAGAGATGGTATGTTGTGATTCAGGAACAATGGAAGCTCTAAAGCTGACTAACCCAGCCAATGTTGTGTTTTGAATGCTGGTATGATGGCCACCTAGCATGACCACGCTTGGTGAAAAGCTAAACCAGCACCAGACCAGCAGAAACCAGCTTGGAATTAAACTTATCATACATTAATTACCACAGATGGTTAACAAACCCCAATTAACCGTAACGAGAAAGGTTTACTGGTGCTCAACTTTTGGTTGGGTTTTTGAAAACACCAGCATTTACAGGGCATATTTACTGAATGTGCCCTTCACTGGCTAGCTAGCTAGCTAGCAACAATGTAGCTTTAGCAGTTATACATGCAATAAATAGAGTACATTGGCTACGTAGCTAAAACTGAATTTGAAATTGGTAACATTTTTCTGCATGCTTAGAAAAATGCTGCTGTGGTTTATAAGCAGCTTTATTCACCAGTTTATTCCACTTTGTCCAAATGATTTCTGGGCTGGTTTTGCTGCTGACATGCTGCTGACATACTTCTTCACCTCTCCAAGCATTCATTTAACAAACTATCATGTTAGGAAGGTGAAGTGACGAGCACAGGTAGAGGATGGCATGTTAAAAGCAGTATTGAAACAATAGGCACCTCACGACAGTGTGCCGTATCTGCACAGTAGATAATACTGACTATAAAACAGGGAAACGGCAGCAACCGTCTACTGTGAAATGTGAAGGCTGCAGAATCTGAAAGACCCAGGCACCATATTGGGGTTCCGCGTCAGATTGCCTCGTCTGTCTTTGTACATTTTCGGCAGCCTGTATTTGCTCAGCCTGGGCGAGCATGTCTTGGCCAAGAGCGTGTGTCTTGCGAGACTGACCTTAGTGATGGCTCTCGAGCTTCTCCTCAGAACTGCATGCCCGCCGGACACACGCGTACACATGGACACACATGCTGGTTTGTTTTTCTACAATGTCAGGACTTGGGTCGCCCACATGTACTGTATTGTGGCTATCCAAAGGAAAACATGTATCTCAATTTTTGTCCATTTTTACTTTTATGTATCATTTGAACACGACCGCTACTGTTTACCCTGTGTGAAAACGTCATGATGAATGGACCAATAGAAATGGCCCAAAAGCGCTTGGAGAAAAGTCTGGTTCCATTGACTTACATTAATATCCAATTAGGTTTTTGTCCTCTCCTGTAAAGTTGCCATTTTGGAGATGCTTGATTTTCTTTACTGGCAACTAGGATATGTACATTACACACATGTAAAGAAAGTGTGTCCTGATTGTATTTCACACTTTCTCTCCAACAAATATTTGTGAGCACTAACATATTTTTCCCCTTACACAACAGGGGTCGGAGAATTGCTGCAAGGATTTAATTGCATTCAGCCACAGAAGCATTAGACAGGTCAGGTACTGATGTTGATTAATAAGTCCTGTATCTCTCCAACTCTTCCTAAAGGTATTAGCTGGAACAATAATAATATGGCTGATAAGTCGGTAAATACCTATTAGGGCTCCCCTGCTGTAATTATATATATTATATAATAAGCTAGCCACCTTGCATGTTTAAGGTGGCATTAACTATAGGCTCCTGCAGATGGCATTGCTTGAGGATGATGGGGCTATAAATACCTGAGGGTGTGAATGATGGGATTGATAGATTGAGAAGAGGTGGTACAGTGCAGCAAATGTCTCATTCCATGTGTGGAAGACGGGTCTCAGATGTAAAGCAGACGTTAATGACTAGCTAGAAGGAGTGATTGGATTAGGCCGTGCCAAAGACCATAGTGTGACGTTAGCATGGACAGGGCTTATCGCTCCACCTGAGTGACCCCACAGGTTCAATTACATTCTCTGAGCAGCGATGCCCTGCATGAGTTATCCTGTTAGTGCCAGCACCATTGGCAGACGACTGCATGATGCAGGACCACATGTACACAGACTGTTACAATAGACTGTAACAGTCTATTAGACTCGCAATAGACTGCAGTGGTGCTGTAGTAGGCTGTCATGGCCATTAGCAAACATGCTGGCCCATACTGAGAGACACTACTTCTGTATGTGTAGCTCAATAAATATCGTCCAGATCAGAAATCGGTCTACATTTATCATTTATTGTTCCTGGTAACCTCTACCTTTCTTCCCCAAAGCATCCCACACCTCCTTCTGACTTTTAATGATGAGTGTATATCAGTTTTAAAGTCTATTTTGAAGGTAAGTCAAGACGTGTTTGTCCTGAAAACGTGAGTAAACAAACATGCTCACACACAAACACACACACACATACTCCTGGATGATGCTGGATGGCCAAACAGCTGTCGTATCAGACTTGGTTTGCATCTACAGGCTCCCTGTCAGAATGCATTGAGAGCAGCAGTAACCGAATTAATCCACAACTGGGGGCCACTTGAGGCCAACCAACGACTTTCCAGCTCTATTCTGTCCACTCTCTCTCTCTCTCTCTCTCTCTCTCTCTCTCTCTCTCTCTCTCTCTCTCTCTCTCTCTCTCTCTCTCTCTCTCTCTCTCTTTCTTTCTCTTTCTCTTTCTCTCTCTCTCTCTCGCTCTCTCTTTCTTTCTCTCTCTCTCTTTCTATCTCTTTCTTTCTTTCTTTCTTTCTCTCTCTCTCTCTCTCTCTCTCTCTCTCTCTCTCTCTCTCTCTCTCACACACACACACACACACTTTCCCTCTCACTCTCTCTCTTTCTTTTCTCTCTCTGAATCCCACAAACAAAACCCCCACACAAACCCGAGCTCAGTCTCATTTCATTCAACGACTGCAAAGGTGGTAAACAAACAAACAAACAAATAAATAAACAATAAGGACCGTGCAGCTCTATGTGTGTGTGTGTATGGTTTTCCCACTGTGACCTCTATTCGTCCTTCACACCGCATCGGGGAAAGCGCACACTCACGCGCGTGTCGTGCACGCGCACGAGCCGCACCATGTACCATACCACGGTGCGTTACCGCGGAAGGGCGCGCGAGTGCGCGTGCGGTTTTTGGAATGCGCGGCACGTCTCGAGCAGCAGCGTTTAACCGGTGAGTCACACAACGCTGCCGGGAGAACGGCAAGCCAGCGTGGAACAAAGAAAAATCATAATAAAAACAATTATATAAAAGAAACGAATAACAGGAGGACACGGAGAGACGGGGGGTAACGCATGCGTGCACACACCGCCAGGTTGGAGAGCTCTGAGCCTTTAGAGGAGACAATGGAGATGATAGTAAGACTTTCAGCAGGAATAATGCAGCAGGAATACAGCACAGGACTGCATTCGGCTCAGAGCAGCGGCACAGAGAGGAAACAGCGCAGCGCTACAGGTCTCTACAAGTTCCAGAGTGGAATCTGAATTAGTGAGGAACCTGAATAAACACTGCCAGGGCTGAATGCACGGCTACAGAGGAATTCCACTTCCCAAACATCTCTTAGCCACTTAAGATGCTAAACAAAAGCCGCCCAGAGTGTTTCAGCTTGAAATGCTTGAGTATAGAACGATGCTTGTACTTAGAACCACAAGTTCTATATACAGCTATTCCATGGTTCTTTGCATTGGGCATATGCGTCCCCGGATCGATGGAGGTTGTGTTGTATTAGGTTCTATATCAGACTGTTTCGCAAATGATCCTATATAGTGCCATAAAGGGTTCTTCTTGTTGATGTCTACACAATAGCAAAACACTTGCTGGTGCTCCACAGAACCTTTCTCACAGCCACAGGTCGAGCTGAAGAACCATTTGACAATGCAAACAACCATTTAAGCATGTACATAGAATTTATAGTTATAAATAGAAGCATGGAAGTGCTGTGTGTAGAACCATGTACAACATGTTCTTCACCAATCTGAAGAACCAGTTCCCCATTAGGCATACAAATGGTTATACGTCGAATTCATGTTTCTAAACAGAAGCACTGCATGCTATCTAGAACCATACACAACATATTCTCCATTAATCTGAAGAACTAATGCAAAAAGCAAATAAGCAGGTACACTGTTCTACAAAGAATTCATGATTCCAAATAGAAATATTTAGGGGCTATGTTAAACCATATTCAGCACTTCCTCAATCAATCTAAAGAACCAATTCACTAAACAACGAATCATTTAGGCATGTAAATGGTTCTACAAAGAATTCATGGTTCTAAATACAACCATTGCATGCTTTATAGAATCATACACAACACATTCTCTGTCAACCTGAAGAACCAATTCACCATAAAAATATTAAAAGCATATAAACGGTTCTATGTAGAATTCATAGTTCTAAACAGAAACATTTAGGTGCTTTGTAGAACCATATACAACACATTCTCAATCAATTTGTAGAACCAGTTCACCATGCAAAGAACCATTTAAGCATGTAACTGGTTTTACATAGCATATACAGGGGTTGGACCATGAAACTGAAACACCTGGTTTTAGACCACAGTCATTTATTAGTATGGTGTAGGGCCTCCTTTTGCGGCCAATACAGCGTCAGTTGGTCTTGGGAATGACATATACTGCGTCCTGCACAGTGGTCAGAGGGAGTTTAAGCCATTCTTCTTGCAGGATAGTGGCCAGGTCACTACGTGATGCTGGTGGAGGTTCGTCCTTCTTGGTGGTATGCTGACATTACCCTGGATACCGTGGCTCTTGATGCATCACAAAGACTTGCTGTCTTGGTCACAGATGCGCCAGCAAGACGTGCACCAACAATCTGTCCTCTTTTGAACTCTGGTATGTCACCCATAATGCTGTGTGCATTGCAGTATTTTGAGCAGAACTGTGCTCTTACCTGCTAACTGAACCTTCACACTCTGCTCTTACTGGTGCAATGTGCAATTAATGAAGATTGGCCACCAGGCTGGTCCAATTTAGCCATGAGACCTCCCACACTAAAATGACAGGTGTTTCAGTTTCATTGTCCAACCCCTGTATAGTGCTAACCAGAAGCATTTAAGTGCTGTGTGAACCATATGCAACACATTCTCTATCAATCTGAGGAACCATTTCATCACGCAAAGAACGTTTTCAGCATGTAAATGGTTCTATGTAGAATTCATGGTGCTAAATGAAAGCATTGCGTGCTACTGTACATAGAGCCATATACAACATGTTCTCCATCAATCTGAATGCGATTCCTATTGGAGTTTTGTAGATGTGTCTCAGTCCGGATGCTCTATCCACTCAAATGGGATTTCAGAGTGTCTATTGTGCCTCTCGCATTGTGACAAACAACAACAGTGTGAAATCCAGAGTGACAGAAATGCTGGAAGTGGCTACACATGTGCCATTAGCACAGCAACCCATGCTGACAGGTTGGTGATGTCTGGACACACAAATCCACACAAATTGGATCAGTTGCAAATACCAGTTGGACAGTCGCCTCAGAAGATCTGACTGGAGAAACAAATCTGGTTTGTATGCTGTCAGATCTGGTCCTGGATTGGATATGTGTCTTTAATGATTACAGAACGATCGGAATTCTTGGGCTTTTCCTTTTCCACGTGCATGCGCCCGAATTCAGTGTTCACTGGGCAGCAGCATCTAATCTGAGGTTATAGAGAACAGTGCAAAACAAGGCATATGACCCTTCCTCATCTTCATCTCACTCTAATAATGATCAGCTGAGAGCGGTTCAGTGCTTATCACCATTGCGGCAAAGGCTTGTTCTGCTGGTTAGTTAATTTGTTAGCTCAGTCAGGGAATTTCACTGTTCCTTTATGGGACATTACTGATTAGGACAGGTGCGTATGGGTCTTTACAGTACAGGTTTGTTCTTATTAACAACAGATTAGAGCCACATACCTGGATAAGTGTGAACCATCACGTCAGAAAGATTGAATATGAGCTAAGAAATTCCAGAATTCTGGAAATCAGGAATTGCCTGAATTGGGCAATGAGGCAAAATCTCTAAAATGAACTATTTCACATTAAACCTCTCTGAGTGACCATTTTTACATCTCAATAGTTTAAACGGACAGCTACGGTGTTGAATATACACCAGCATTTCTGAACTGAAGGGGTGTTGAAATGAACTCTCTCTGTCCTGAGTGGACACCTACAGTGTTTACATTGTTGATTAAAGAGGAAGTGCTGAATGAACACGGATGATGCTCACTGGTTAACTAACATAGTGTTGAGCTGCCAGTGTTGAATAAACACCATCATTACTAAGGTACAGAATAACTAAACTGCCGACACCCAGAGTGCTGAATTAATGCAGACGTCCATAGCAATGAGCTAACGTAAGTGCGGAATTTACTGATTTCAATATCCATATAGTATACTGTTCGACGGTGTTGGATGAACATCAACAATGTTGAGTGAATAGCTGTACTAAAGGAACACCAATAGTGAAATAATAAACAACCATAGTCTTAAATAGACAATAACAATACTGTAGGTGTTTATTCAGCTAATGGGTGTTAATTCAGGTGTTCAGCTAATATTCATCATTATTCATTATATACCAACAACGTTAATTAAATATCAGCACTGAACAATTCAGGAACTAAGATATACGTCCATAGTCTTGTATCATGGTTCCAGAAGACTTAAGCTGGGGGAAAGAGAGTGGAAGCCATAGCCAGTCTCTTGGGATTACATATAAGCCATTAGCCTAGCATGGAGACCACATACTGCTTTCCGTATGCAGTGTTCCTCGCTCAGTTAGCTGCTTCAGGCAACACCTACAAGTCAAGAGGCTCCGCAGATACTCAGTGTAAACAGCTTGTAGTATTAACTCCAGCTGTGTCTGATGCTTGTAGAATTAGAGCTTGAGGCTGAGAGACGCATATGAGACAAATGACCTTCAGGTGTAAAACGACATTCAGCATTTACCAGACTCAGGTCAGCTTCTTAGTCATTGGCTTCTTTTACTAATGTTCCTGGTATGCCTTAAATGGTACGGCAGTTACAGGAGGCAGAATGGATAAATCAGTCAAGAAGCTAACGAATAAGAGGCTAACTTCAGCTGGGTATCGTTTTAGCTGGGCTCAAAAAAGCAGCTGTCTGCTTTATGCACACTGGTCTTTGTCTTGTTATGGTCTGAAAGCTGTATTGACATCTGTCCGTGTATCCTTCATTTTTGTTTTTACCATTTTACCATTAAATATATTAGATTTTGTGCTAAATACGGTTCTTAATGAAGCTGAGGGGAGATCCAGAATTCCACAGGATAACACGCTATTGTTAGTCCAGACAGAAAAGCTTTAGATGTGCATTAAAATGGTTTTGGATTGAAAAACCTGTAACTACATTACACTGTGATATATACATAAAACTGTCACCAATCTTAATAATATCGTGATATAAATATTGGCTTGATTTTGGTCAGAGTGAGTAATCTGGAGAATTCTTAGTACTGTTTTAAACTACTGACTATGTAGCATAATGTATGTCATACTACATATATATATAGAATGTATAGTATGATGATGCAGTGAACCACATTAGTGGAATACTGACACGACATTCATTTCAGCCACTTAGGTTTAATGCTGAGTGTATGAATAGCAGATGAAATACATCTTGAGTCCAATCTGAAAACAAGCCCCACTCCGGCCTGCGATAACCGCTCACTACTAGCTATACATGTAAATAACAACATTATAATATTTATTTATTTATTTGTCTGTTTGTTTATTTTTGTTTACATAGTTAATGTATATTAATAGTTAATATATAGTGGCTCTACACATGGTTTCACTTGTCATCTCCACTAAGGCAAAAGCAGGACTCGTCACTGAAAATGGTGGTTGGTGTAGCTCAGCGGGTAACACCACTACCCAGAGTGCCATCTCTACATGTGGGAGACTGGGGTTCAAATCCCGGTCTGGGTGACTATGCTGTGCTACACTAATAAGAGACCTTGGGCAAGACTCCTAACACTACAATGACCTACCTGTAAAATGATTAACCTTGTAAGTCGCTCTGGATAAGAGCGTCAGCTAAATACCGTAAATGTAAAATGACCCCTGCCATTCTGGGTTACTCCATGACAGTCTGGCATGACACCGCTGCAGTCTTCGGTGATGCTGACATGGTGTTAAGGACTGTTATTGTAACGGTCTGTGGTCCTTTAGTCCTGCATTGTGCAGCCATCTGCTAATGATGCTGGCACTAACACAATAACGTATGGAGGGCACCACTGCTCGCTGAATGTCTGCGACCGTGGCTGTTGGCCCATCCTTGCCAGTCACATGCGCTGATGACCGTGAAGCTTGAATCATTGGCATGTCTCCCAATGTCAAACCTACCCACCAAGTTTCGTTCCGGT
>JAMWET010006793.1:182500-185000 GCA_024036415.1 Prochilodus magdalenae
TCTGAACCGTATGCAAATTGATTTACTGATTACTAGATAATGTAGTAACATGGAGTAAAAAACGTGAACGAATAGTCGAATCGTCAGCCAGGACGGGCGAATCTGATTCAACTGACAAAATTCTGAGTCGGGTACAGCCCTATTACCTTCAAATGTACTATAGTAGTATAGTAAGTGTATGGAGAGTAACAGTAGCATGCTTTATTATGGCTCTAACGTCCCATTATCATTTCTGGAACAAGACTCTTCCATCAGCTCATTATAGAGGAAGAGACCCTAGTGTCTCTCAGCCCACCATTCTTTTAATGGAAGGTCGTTAATTAGTCTGACATTAAACCGAGATTTCTGTCTAATTAAGTTTATCTTGTTCCTCTGGGCCACAATATGTCTTATGAATATCTTCCCCAAGTCCAATAAAGGATAATGCATTTCCCCATATTTCTCTCCTCAGTGTAATAAGTGAGATATATTTATCTATAGCCTGCAGTATTATTTATAATTCATAGTTTATAGCAAGGAATTTTTACTGAGCTATCTATCTATCTATCTATCTATCTATCTATCTATCTATCTATCTATCTCTCTCTCTCTCTCTCTCTCTCTCTCTCTCTCTCTCTCTCTCTCTCTCTCTCTCTCTCTATCTATCTATCTATCTATCTATCTATCTATCTCTCTCTCTCTCTCTCTCTCTCTCTCTCTCTCTCTCTCTCTATCTATCTATCTATCTATCTATCTATCTATCTCTCTCTCTCTCTCTCTCTCTCTCTCTCTCTCTCTCTCTATCTATCTATCTATCTATCTATCTATCTATCTATCTATCTCTCTCTCTCTCTCTATCTATCTATCTATCTATCTATCTATCTATCTATCTATCTATCTATCTATCTATCTATAGCTTCATGTGCTAAACTTACAGTAATCAGTACTAGCAGTCGAAGCCAGGCCTTCATCACACAGTGAAATCAAACTCTACAGTAAAAGTGTGCATCTGTACATCATGTTTTTGTTGATTGTCCTGTTGTTTTAACGTTCTGCTCAGAATTCTCTTTTTATTAAAATAAAGGAATGTAGCATAATAATAATGATGATGATGGTAATAATAATAATGATGGCGATAATAATAATAATAATAATAATAATAATAACAACAACAACAACAACAACAACAACAACAACAACAACAATAATAATAATAATAATAATAATAATTAGTTTTTTATTGTTTATTTATTTATTGATTGATTGTAATACTATCTGGTATGTAATGTAATATGTCATTTGTCATGTAGTGCACATTGTTCCTTGGTGAATTCTGTATTCACAAGAGCAACAAGTCCTAGGTTTGATCTGTTGCTAAAGGACCTGGCCTCAATATTAAACACCTTTAGATTAGTAAACAACAAGAAAGCTTTTGTTTTCCCATCCTTTGTTTGTTTGTTACATGAACTGTGTTATATAATGTAATGTTGAATGTAATGTGTTCACTGGAACTACTAGAGTGATATACAGCACACTTTCACAGGACCCGCCCTGAGCAGGGCAGGGCAGGGCAGGCCAGACCTGTTTCCTCTCAGAGTCATCATCTCAGCCAGTATTTTACCCTCTGCTGAGCTGCTCACCGCCTGCAGGAGGTTTACAGCTCCGTCACACGGTCGGCCTGCAGACTGAGACACACCCAGCAGCACTTTCCGAAGAGCTCAGCTCCTCCTGTCCGAGTTCAGACCGAGCGGGTTTTCTTCTAGCGTCGATCAGCCACTTACGGACACTAAACAGACGCCTGCTTTCCACAGCAAGATGACTCCATACCTGTGGATTTTAGTCTTGGCAAGTCTCGCGGGAACGAGGGCACAAGGTACGCGGGACTTTGATACACTGTTGACTGTTTGCTAAGTTTACCAGCGTGCTCCATGTTCGCCTAAACGGTTGGTCCGGGTTACATGTTGGGAAACGTGTGAAAGCTGGGGTAGAAGAGGTCGTACGAGTCTAGAACCAGGCTAAGCAGTTAAATAGTGTAGTTATGTAACTCATAGTGTCTGTTTGGGTGACCATTTCTTGGTTTAGTCAATACAATACCACGAGGTTTTAAAGTGGTGCTCAAGTAGTATAGGACAAAGCTGAAGCTTGCTTACTATTCGCCAACTTTAAGTTCGATCTCTCCCGTACCACCTTAAATGGTGCGGTTGTTACATTCTGTCCGCGTCTTGTGGAATTTACCCGTTCCACCTTAAATGATGCAGCGGTTGGAAGCGCCTGAGGCACCATTCAAAGTGGAACGGGGACATTCGAATGGGAAGCTGATTTAAGCCACGCCTCCATATGCCACACCTTGATGTTTTGCTTAAAGACCAGTCAGAGTATTAGGTATTATGTAGGAATAAAGGCATGCTGGATGAAATCAAATAATCAACCAGTGCTGTATTAACGTCCCTGCTAGAAAACCTAACCTGTTGGTTGATCACCAGCAAAACCAGTTGTGGTTTGGATGCTGGTTTGGTGCTGG
>JAMWET010006793.1:187500-210000 GCA_024036415.1 Prochilodus magdalenae
TAAAACATACAGCACTAAAACCAGAGTACACAGGTCCAATTATGTATTAAGTTTTCCAGTTTTTAAGATCTAAACAAAGTCAGTCTCTAGAACATAACATATCACATTGATGTGACATGCCAATTTCTAGAGAAACTTTCAGAGTCAGAATTCTGCAGATAAGATGTTATATATTTAGTTATATGTAACACATACATGTAAGTGTTATATAAGTTCAGTGCCTCTAAAAGCAGTTGTAACAGTTCTAGTGATGGTGGTAGGAGCTGTTATGTAAACAACTGAACGTGTGAAGTTCAGTGCCTCTAAAAGCACAGATGTTTACATGCAGGATGTTGTGAGGCAAATGGAATCAACAAAACAGATTTCAGTTTTAACACAATCTTTCCTTTCCTATTCTCACTTCACAAAGAGTTACTTAAATCTCCATTTTTCTTGAGGTTTATTTTTCTGCATTGTTTGACTCTGCAGCTGCCACTTATCTTGTGTGAGCTAAAGTCTCAGTTTACAGTCATATTTGGTGTTTAAATTGTTGGTTATTATTGCTTATTGTGTATTGAACTTGTACAGTAAATAAGAGCAGTGTATGGACTAGAGTATACTAGAGGGAAATCTGCAAGTCCCAAATCTGGAGTGGGTAAAATGTGGATGCAGACATGATCCAGCTCTCCAGCCACAGAAGCTGGTTAAGCATGCTTTTGTAGATGTTGTTGAACTAACAGGGCTTGTCTAGGAGTCCCAACAACTTGCTAGAGCACGGCTTTGTGTCTGTCTAAGGCCTAAAAGCTTCAATACCAACAGGATGACCAATGAAATGCACTTCTTGTCTAACTAATGGGAGTATATGAAAAAAACATAGAAGGTTCATATGCAAATTATTTGGATGCATGTTCGGCAACCTAAATTATTCGTCCGAAAATAATGAAAAAAACACTTTCTGTATTTGTCCATATAAGTGAAACGCCATTTTTCGCTAATTTATACCGAACAGTGATGGTTTTAATGCCGCTGCTACCTTTTTTCTAGTTACCGGATGTAGGTTGGGGACCAGAGTGAAGTTTTACTTGTTAGCTCCAGAGCTAGCGCCATCTGCTCTAAGCTAATACCTGCTTTATTATCTTTGCTGACGCTTCCCAGTGTTTAATCAGTTTCAAGCATTCGAGCCAAACGGAACTCCAGACAGAGTAAAGAGCCGTTTACAGTGAGGCAGACAGACAGCAGCTTCTTAGCGCTCCGCAATTTAAACCCCTTCAGAGCATTGCGTACACATGCACGCAATCATTCACTCTCACATGCATGCTCTTGCTGTTGCTCTCTCCCATATAGCCGCATCCCCCCGTAAAGAAACACAGACCCCAGTTTTAAAACGTTGCAATAAAATCGTGACCAGCCTGGAGGGAGGCACTCTCTCTAATTGAGGCAGACATGTTGGCTGGGATATTTTTGAATTGCTGATGTGTTTATGTCATGTTGTGCTTTGTTTGTCTGCTGGGATGTTAACTTGTTCAGTTTCAGATAAATATGTTTAAATTTCAGTTTTGTAATAGTTAGCTTTCTTTGAAAACCAAGACAAGAATGCACTTAGCATATTTAATTTATGCAATGGTAAAAGAAAATGGCAAGATTAATGAAAGACTATGAAGAACTGTGCTAGGTATTCGGCCTTCGGTCAAATGTTTCATTTTGTTTGGTTTCAGCTGCATCTAAAAATATTCCTTTCAGTGCATCCTTACTAAATTTATTACAACATGGGGACAAAATAACTAAATGACATGGTGCATGATGCAGTTTGATGATGCCAGTAGCCTCCATTGTTGTTCTGTATAGTTTAAGTTGTGAAAGGCCAGGATGGTTTGTTTCTAGTGTAGGGCAGTGTCGCCTGAGTTCCCTCTGTCTCCCTCGTTGCTACCCTGTGTAGTGTTCTACATAGGGCAGTCTATGTAGTGATCAGTGAATGAGTAAACGAGTGGCCAACTGAATTACCATTACCTTATTGCCCACCCCTACCTGTATCTGTGCTTGTACTCCATATTGATCAAGTCTGTTTACTGTAAGCATTTACAGACCACTGATGAACACAGACGGCCTACAGCTTGTATTTGTAGAACTACGCAGTGCGCTGATAGGGTAAGTGGATCTGATTAAACGGACGACGCGTGTAGATGACTGTAGTTGTAGAGCAGTTATGTTTCTCTGGGTGTTGTTTACAGGCGCTATAATTGGCCTGCCTTTTTGCAGATATTAGATATATAGGGGTGTAGTTGCACCCATCATATGCTTAGATAAGCGTGACTTTATCATGATGACAAAAGCATATGATCTGGTCGTGGACTCCTACATTACAGCACACAGCTAAACCTGTTGTGTATTAAAGAGTGGTTATTACTATGAGGGTTGGTATGTGAATACACCCATTTTGGAGTCATGCTGTTGCCTTCAGTTCTGTATTTTTGAGGTAAAGGAATCGTCTAAAAGCCACATAAAGCGGTGGCACAAATCTTTAAACTGGGTCATACATTGTAAAAACTGAATTTCATATAGATATGAATATATAATTTTCAATATAGAGAATATAAACACTATTAAAGTTCCATTCACTCCCTGTCCATACAGTCCTTATGGTAACCGAGCTGCAAATGCTACAAATCTGCTTTCAGTGAATGCATTTACATATGCACGCCTATTTAGCCTATAGCAGTTTAGCTCTGCCCATTAATGCTGAAGTTATAATGTTTCAGGTTAGACTGCTTTTTAAATAAGGCACAGCAGCTGGAGCCAATCAGAACAGACCATGTTACATACAGTCATGTGGAAATGTATTATGAGTGTTCCGGTACACAGATCAACATACATACAATAGGTGAATGGAAAAGACGTGGGATGTGGAACCTATAAACGCTTCTATATTATGCCGCTACAACAATATCTAACTTGTGTGTTCACCGTTAGCCACACAAACCATCAAATCAGATTAGTTCGCCTCCAGAGAGAAGTTCTGTAGGGGAAGCGCTCCTCTGCACACTCTGTTCTAAGTTTGGTTTCTCGTGACTGGCAGCCTTTCCATTTCCTGAGATGCCGTGACTGTAGCAGGCTACCCAGTAAACCGCAGGCGCTCTGCTGTCTGCCAAATCTGGTGCTCGTTTTTTTGAACATGCGCTGCATTAAAACTTTCTCCTTTAAAAGTGTACTTCATAGCTTTTAACCTAGTATCTATATACACTGGATGTATATCTATATATATGGAGCATGTCATTAATTAGCAGAGATGCTAATGTTGGTGTCATTTCCTGTACCTACAAAAGAACAGAAAACCGATGACTCAGAACTGTGTATAATTACATGCAGTGGGCAGATGCTTCAAGTGTCTATGGCTAATGTATAAATGCATCTTCAGATATTCACAACACCTGCATCAAAGCCCTTAACAGTGAATCACTTGGAAAGAGTTAAACACAGATTTGTGTGACCTCCTTGTGTGGAGTCTTTTTGAATTTTTTTTGATGTACATTTAAAAGCCATACGATTCACTTCCTATAATTCATTATTTATTTGAAGTCACAAAAAACCAACTTATTTACATACCGCAGGTTAGCCCCACCCACTCACATTGAAGTTATGATATGTGTTTCTGCTGGGACTTAACTATCAGCCAGCATAACTATCAGAGTGGAGGTTATTTATGTGTCAGAGGTTGGAAAATAGGACATGTAAAAATAAATGATGTCATTTTTGGGTACATAAAGCCACACACATGAATGCACGCTAGGGGAAACATAAAATCAGAATGATAAGGGGTAATTTCTACACTGGTAGTTACGCAGGTGCATGATGTCTTTCTGATTTATTGACTTAGACAGTTTATGAAATTATGGCTGTCTTGTGTTAATGGTTGAAGGCTATGTGAAGCCATTGGAAATATGAATAAAGAACCAGTGGTGGTAGATTTAAAAGCTGGTGTCCGAAACTACAGATGTACTTTCCACAGGAATACTCTGATCGTTTTAATGAGAGAGAATTGCACAGTGCTTTCGTTATTGTTGGTGATAACTCCAACTTTTGATGCTTAGTACAGCTTGGCTGTGGGCCATGATGCGTCTAGGAACTGATGGGCAAATATTAAATATCCTCAAACAAACATGACTAGCACATCTCCCTCAGTCCAAATCCAACTTCAGCCTTGGGATAAAACAAAAATCCACTGTTTATGACCTTAGTTGTGTGTGACTTCCTCTTGATATGTAGATGCTATTGTCTTAAAATCTGCCTTTTGGTAGGATGCCAAAACTGACTATCACTTTTGTTATTGCCATTGTTATTGATAGAGCCGTCATTTATGTCTAGAAATGTTTATGTTGATTAATTATTTTATTGCCCTTTATTGCTGCAGTTATTCTGTCATCAGAGGTTTATAGACTGTGTTTCAGTTATGATCATTGGGTCAGTGTCAGATACAGCCATGCATAACAAATACTTCAACAAATCATGCTCCATTTCTAAAATGACCCGAGCTTAAGGAGAGATAGGTTGTCTAGGGTTGACATGATGCTAATTTTAAAATGTTGTCAGCATCTCCCACATCTATAGTCATACACCCATTGTATTGTGTTGAACTGTACTGTGAGATGTTATACTGTGTCTTGTACTCTAAATTTATTTCTATAGCACTTTACAACTAACTCGGACTATGCTTTTAGCTTTGAGCTAAGGGTGGGCTATGCTTTTAGCCTTGAGCTAAGAGGGGGTTATGGTTTTAGCTTTTAAGCTAAGAGTGGCTATGGTTTTAGCTTTGAGCTAAGGGTGGGCTATGCTTTTAGCCTTGAGCTAAGAGGGGGTTATGGTTTTAGCTTTTAAGCTAAGAGTGGCTATGGTTTTAGCTTTGAGCTAAGGGTGGGCTATGCTTTTAGCCTTGAGCTAAGAGGGGGTTATGGTTTTAGCTTTTAAGCTAAGAGTGGCTATGCTTTTAGCCTTGAGCTAAGAGGGGGTTATGGTTTTAGCTTTTAAGCTAAGAGTGGCTATGCTTTTAGCCTTGAGCTAAGAGTGGCTATGGTTTTAGCTTTTAAGCTAAGAGTGGCTATGCTTTTAGCCTTGAACTAAGAGTGGCTATGGTTTTAGCTTTTAAGCTAAGAGGGGCTATGCTTTTAGCTTTGAGCTAAGAGGGGCTATGCTTTTAGCTTTGAGCTAAGGGGGGCTATGCTTTTAGCCTTGAGCTAAGAGGGGGTTATGGTTTTAGCCTTGAGCTAAGGGGGCTATGCTTTTAGCCTTGAGCTAAGAGGGGATATGGTTTTAGCTTTGAGCTAAGGGGGGGGGGGCTATGCTTTTAGCCTTGAGCTAAGAGGGGGTTATGGTTTTAGCCTTGAGCTAAGAGGGGCTATGCTTTTAGCCTTGAGCTAAGAGGGGCTATGCTTTTTGCCTTGAGCTAAGAGGGGCTATGCTTTTAGCCTTGAGCTGAAGTAAAGTAGTCGGTAACAGTTCTCTGTTTCTCCTTCACTGCCAACTTGATTCTGCTTCCCAGTACCAGCTAAGACGCAGTGCATCTCAGCTGGTCGTGGCATGTTGGTATCAGTTCATTTTCATGAATATGACTGCCAGTAAATGAGTGTGGTATTGTCCCAGTATCAATACTGACGCATTCCTGGTTCTAATAAACTGTAAATAGAGAAACTAAAGAGGATTCCCACAACACTTAATGGCTCTAAAAGCTTCATTGTGGAAATTTTAGTTGGATTATTAAATGGTTCAGGATATATGTGTGTGTATATACTCTCATTACAAGTCAAAGCTTTTAAAATGTATTTTAATTTATCAGAAAAGTAAGTAACATTGACATTACAATTCAGAATCTTGACACACTGCTGCCAGAAAGAAGGAGGGGCGCTGTAGGTAGAAATTGGAGTTAAAAAACACTGGAGTATTGGTGGAGGAGTAGGCAGAAGATTGAGCTCCACCCAGGTGATAAAACCATTCTTTGGAAATGGTTCAGGATGCATTGCGTGATTCTGGAGACATTGTGTAATGACCTTTTTAAGATAGGGTTTTGGCCTAAAACATGTTGTGACAGCTATTCATGCCCAAAAAAAATTAGTCTTTCAGGTTTACCTTTTTAATTTTTTTTTTTTTACCAGTGTCAGCACTATTTTTAAAAACATAGACACATGTTGGCCTTGGATAGTAAATAAAATGGAAGTATTTGTGTCATATCTCCACTTCTTATAATGGTATCTTATCTTCATACTTTTTCAAATATGTTTTCCCAAAGACATAGACTTACTTTTTTGGGGATTTCACCAGTTGTTTAAGTAGAAATTGCACTAATTCGACAGTGGAAGTTAGGGCTAAAAGACACTGGAGTATTGTGGAAGAGTAGGCAGAGGATAGTGCTCCACCCAGGTAATAAGACCATTCTCTAGTTTCAGTTCTGACTCATAGTTTAGTCACCCAGGGGGTATGATCAGACCACAATAACAACAAAACATTGCCCTGGCAACCTACCATACACTACGTATAATGCTGCATGGAACACTCGCACAGTCACACTCTTGAGGGAAGTATCTGCAGCTGGTATTTCACAGCTCTAACGCAGCTTTGCTGTTTCTAATTATGACAGCAGGTTTATTTTACAAATGGGAGGCTTGTCTTAGTTCAGTGAAAGAAAGCTGTCAGGACTGCAACTTCAAGCAGCAGTGAGTTTGACAGTGATGGGAGTCTTTAATTAGGATTTGAAGGGTGTATATGAAGGGTGTGTTTCAGTGAATACCTAGATGCCTTCATAAGCCTTTTTTTAAGCCTTCCTAGACGATTTTAATGTTGGGTGTTTTTTACATTTATTTATTTATTTATTTATTGGCTGTGTCTGTTCCAATTTATTAAACCTTAAAAGAGCAAATTATGTATTTTAGCCATATTGTTCACCCCAATAAAAAAAAAAAAATATATATATATATATATATATACGCACACGCATACCATACATACATACCTATTGAAAGTAAGAGTAGAAAGAGCTGCAGGCAAGAGGAACGATTCAAGTGAAACCTGGTGCAGTGTAAATGCTGCATGTTGAGGTCGTACTTTAATTATTCAGAATGATGCTTGAAGGAGAGAGATTTTTCACATTCTTATGTAATTACATTTTTAGAATGTTAGCAAAGCCTCTGTTCTAGCTTGGTAAGTCAGACTTGTCCACAGTGGTGGTGATAGGAACCCAATATCCAAACCACTTAATACCTTAGTAGCTCGAAAACAGCCAAAGAAAACCAGGGGTCATGTTTGTTTACATTCCAACTGTAGATTATGGAGAAATCGTGAAAGTCAGTGGAATTCTGCAAATATATCTTGAATTCAAGTTTGCCCATGTTTTTTTTCAACCTGCTGCTCTATCGAGAAGCCCAACTGGCTAGTGGTCCCCAGCTAATTTGAGTGCAGGTCCCTTGCAGTAAATGATTATAGTTTAGATTTAATCTTGAAATACTCATGCTGGATCCGCATTAGGTGTCACATTGTGTTTGTGTGTAAATGAGGCGAGGCAGCTTGAGCAAACCGCAGAGCCAACTTGCCTAACAGCATTGTGGTAGATGCTACCTGACAAGTTCAGGTCACCATTAAAGGAATCGATGCGGTACTGCTGCAAATAGTGCTGACAGTAATGAATTCTAGCTCAGGGGATCAGATTGTGTATGTACACTTCTCCGAAATAGAATTCTATGTGGTTCCACAGCATCTGTTCAATATGTAACAGGTTCTCCATCATGAAGGAGAACCATTTAAACATACATAGAATAAATGTAAGCATTTAAAAGGTTGCTCGTGGTTCTACTGTATATGTAACCAGTGTCTGTACTAAAGAACCCTTGAAGAGCCTTTTTAAGAGTATAGGATCAGGGTAACCGATGCTTTCATGGTGCTTCAGAGAACCTTGACTCATATTCAGTGCGTTGCTGGTGATGAGAACCAGAGGTCACAGCGTCTACATCATAAATCTCTATATATCTAAACCTATTGAAAGTTAGAGTAGCAAGAGCTGCAGGCAAGAGGATCCATCAAGTGAAACCTGGTGAGTGCAAATGCTACACGTTGAGGTTGCAGACCTTTTCTGGGTGAAGAGGGAGTTACCCTCCACCTTCACAAACACAGCCGGATACAGTGGAGATTAAGAACCTTGGGTGATCTGTTTTTGGCTGATAAAGCTGTGTGGTGCAATGTTTTTTTTTTATCCATCCTGTACTCATTATATACCTGAGATCAACTGCAGGTAATCCTTAGTAATTATGTTTGCTGTGAAATCATCAAACCTACTGTTTACCTTATTTGTTAATTATTTGCTTGATTAATTTGCATATTTTCTGGGCTTTAATGTTATTTTTCACAGTACATGATGTCTGAAAGTATACTACACTTTTCAGAATAAAGTTTCCTTTATCTGCACTTTTTAGGAGCATGCTGGTTCTTAAAACGTCACACTTAAACATCTATTGAAGGGTTCTTTAGAGAACTGAAAGTGTTTTATCGGCAGCATCGCTTCAAAGAGCTTTCTAGGCACCTCCATATATATATATATATATATATATATATATATATATATATATATATATATATATATATATATATATATATATATATATGTATATGTATATGTGTGTATGTATTATTTATTTATTTATTTATTTATTTATTTCATTTTAAATGAAGTACTTGGTTCAGACTGTGTTTAATCATTATCAGTAGTCATAGCGTTTTCACGGTTCACAACTTAATACTTGCTAAGCTAAGGCATTTGATGCCAGAGGTATCAAAATAACTAGAGGTGGGCAATTTGACAATATTGTCATCAATATCATGATAAATTTGACATTGTGATTGAAGATGTGCTTAGCTGAGTATGTTATGAATGCTGTGAGTATTTAAAGAGCGCTGACCAACTGCATGTGTTAATACAGTGAGAGGGTAATTAAGTCCTGTTCCACTATTGAACAGGCCGTGCTGAGAAAAATGGACCTCACAGCTGCAGGGTTTTAATATCTAGCAGTGGTAATAAAATTGCATTTATGCACAATATAATGGGCTCTGTTATGAATGATGACTTCCATTCAGTTCGCTGCCTTATTTGTCAGTCATACATGTTTGAATCCCAACATGACATTTTATGGCTTATGTGAAAAGGGGCTGGCTGGATCTACTGGATCTGGTGAATCTAAAATAATGAGTTTTTGTCCTGTGTTGTAATATCATACTACGAATGCCCTGTGTGTCAGTCTGATGTGATATCAGGTGTCTTGTATCATCGTGTAAAATGTCTTGGAAGTGTTTTAATGTGATCTGATAGATATGATCTTTCATTTCTAGTAATAAACAAGGACTACTATCATGATGATCATGCAGTTATCCTAAACCTAGAAGAATGTGTTGTAACATGAATTTGGCCAATCGTGAGGGCGATTGCTGCTGTGTTGCTGTAAAGTAGAACCTTTTAACTAAATTCCAAAGATATTTGTTTAGGAATGGTTCTGACTAGCACTGCGCAGTTCCCTACATCCCAACGAGCGAGCTCCTTTTCTTTAAGACTAGAAGACTAGACGTTACAGCATGCAGGTTTCTGAATTGTTGCCTGAACCAGGTGAACAATGACTAGGGCTGAACCTGCTGTTTTGAGTTCACTGTGCTGAGGCTGCTAAACAGGGCACCACCATCATAGCTCATGTGATGTGATGTGATGTCGTCTTGGCAGTTAAACTAATACTGGTCTTTTGTCTCTCTTCCTGCAGATCTCGATCTTTCCGATTTTTTTGGTGAGTAACAACAGCCTTGCTATTACCTTGAGCTTGAGATGTTAGTCATTTTTATGTGTAGCTGGTGTTGGTTTATTTAGGGAGCAGCTGCCATGTTGCTGGATTGTTGCTTTCATTCATTTTTTGAAGCTGACAAAGCGCAGTAAAGTCAGCCTCCCAGCATGGTAGTATCATGTGACTGAAAGGTTTAGTAACTGGGTGGGAATTGGAGATGACTAATTTGGGGAGAAAAAGTCAGGGAAAAAAAAGAAGCTGACATAGTATTTCCAAGTGGTTACAGGTCATTTTATACCACATCACTTCACTGTTTTGGCAACAGGGTTGCCAGATTGCTTCTATAGTGTCCAGCCCAAAAAAATGTTCAAAATGAATGATGAACCACCCAATTAAAAAGTCAATGTAAATTTAACCATAATAATAATAATAATAATAATAATAATAATAATGTGATTTGTATGTACATCATATTTCCAAAATGTTCATAACTTGATCAATGTTACAGATAAATGATTTTGAGAACATTTTTAATGTATTGTGTAGAATGGGACCCGTGATTCGATTCAGTCAGAAATGAATGAATAGCAATAATATTGTATGGCTAAATATTCTTCATGCACATAATTTAAAAGTATATAGTGTATACTAATACTAAACATCCATAACAGTAATTTACCTGGTTAGAAGTCGATGAAGTTAATGTTGTTTATTAATGATGGCTTTCGTGTTTTGTTTTGGTTTGTTTTTGTTTTTTTTATTTGTATTTTTTTTTACAATTTACAGTTGTTACAATTCTTAGTAGTTTTTTACTGTTCATCTAAAACAGGTATTAAGTAATGCTAAAATTGAAGCTAGTCCTTTCAGCACAGTTACTGAAAGAAACAGCTGTATGTGTGTATAATTTCTTTTTTTTTTTTTTTTAGTTTTCTGCATAATTTGAGTTTAGCATCTGCAACAAATAAAAAAGAAGAAATACTCCAAAATAACTTTTGAAATAAATCTATTTACATTAAAACACATAAAAATCTAAAACTGAAGAACATTTTTGGAGCTGCTTGTTTTTCTGTAAGCCAAGATTATATCTTGCTCAATATACATCCATCATTCCACTGTGTAGATGTAGTCTTTTTGGGTGTTTAGAATGGATACATGCAGGCCCATCTAAGATTTCCTGCTCTTTTTCAATAGTGTTCTCATTTACTATATTAGCGTGATGTTAATTATGGTATATTTTGGTATAGACGATGCCCCGACTCCAGCTAAACCAGGTACAGTTCCTTATATCATGTCTCTCTTTCAGGAACACTTTATTTTATGATATGATGTATGTTTGTAGCTGATAGATTGTATATTGTTTGTATGAAAATAGTGTACAAATTGAATTCAGTAAATTCACTGCTCATCACTAGCTCAGTGCATGCTCTTTAATGGTAGATAGGGATTTGTAGAGTACTTGACAGAATATACAGTCATATGGAAAGTTTGAACAACCCTGCTCAGGTGACGTGCTTTGTTGACTTTCTAATTGAACAAAAAAATTGTGCAAAACATGTCATTTTGTCAGTTTACCAGGGGAAGCCAGCCTTTTCAGTAACTCCAGAACCTGTAGTTTTAAACAGATCTATGTAAAAATATAATAAATAAATAAATCTAAATAATAATAATAATAATAATATAATAGTATCAGGTGACTGAAAGGTTTAGTAACTAGGTGGGAACTGGAAATGACTAATTTGGGGAGAAAAGGTCAGAAAAAAAAAAGAAGCTGACATAGTATTTCCAAGTGGTCACAGGTCGTTTTATACCACTTCATTTCACTGTTGTGGAAACCAGGTTGCCCAAAAAAAATTCAAAATGAATAATAAACCACCTACATGAAAATTCAATGTAATTTCAACCGTAATGTATAATAATAATAATAATAATAATAATAATACTAATAATAATGTGATTTCTATTTACATCATATTTCCAAAATGTTCATAACTTGATCAACGTTACAGATAAATGACTTTGAGAACATTTTTAATGTATTGTGTACATTGGGACCTGTGATTCGATTAATTTAGCAATGAATGAATAGCAATAATATTGAAAAGGCTAAATATTCCTCATACACATTACTTTAAGTATATAGCGTATACTAATACTGAACATCCATAACAGTAATTTACCTGGTTAGAAGTTGTCAAAGTGAATTTTGTTTAATGATGGCTTGCGTGGTTTGGTTTGTTTGTTTTTTTTTTTTTTTTTTTAGATGCTGCCCCGACTCCAGCTAAACCAGGTATAGTTCCTTATATTATGTCTCTCTTTCAGGAACACTTTATTTTATGATATGATGTATGTTTGTAGCTGATATAATCATGTGTGCTGCATAATGTATTGTTTGTTCAGTATTTCTTAATTTATTTGGTGGTTTTGCTGTAAATATTAGTGGTTAAACAAAAAACAACGGTTTTGTCTTACAGCTGAAAAATCTGTGTTGCTTATTAATGTATATTGTTTGTATGAAAATAGTGTACAAATTGAATTCAGTAAATTCTGTCCATCACTTGCTCAGTGCATGCTCTTTAATGGTAGATAGGGATTTGTAGAGTACTTGGCAGAATATACTGTCATATGGAAAGTTTGAACAACCCTGCTCAGGTGACGTGCTTTGATGACTTTCTAATTGAACACACTTAAATTGCGTCATTTTGTCATTTTTCAGCCTTTTTCATGACTCTAGAACCTGCAGTTTTAAACAGACCTATATAATAATAATAATATTAATAATAATAATAATAATAATAATGTTTCTGTTGTATTCCCTTTCTCAGGTTTGTGTTTATTCCTGTTCACATAGGTTATAATGACTTTAAATTTGAATCATGTGCTTTAAGTGATGCTGGACATTTGTTCTACTGTAATAGCCTGCAATTAATAATTACTGTTCCTACAGACAAAGCTCCCCCCAAGACCGCAGATGATGGTGAGGCCTTATGCAAGCTTTATGATACATATGCACACACAGCCTCTTGTTGCAGTCTGTATGAGATGCCTAATGTATTTTAAACAGTTTGGACATGTCGCTGTTTGCTTTCCCCCAGGTTTTGACCTTTCGGATGCCTTTGGTCCAGGTATGGTCTTGATTTTTGAAGCTCTGATATACTGAATGTATTGGAGTACGTTGTAGTGGCTGAAGGTTTGGTTCTCTGTTTCCCTGGGTGGTGTTTTTATGTGTGTATTTGATCCACTGTCATCTTTCCAGACCCAACAAAGGCGCCAAAGAAGCCTGCAGGAGACCCATCCAAAACCGGAGGCACTGGTAAGAGACTCTTGTGTTTTTACTTTAAAAATAGTGATGCAATGATGAGCATGTTAAAGTTAGCATCTATGAGTCTAGTATTAAAAAAGCATTTTCAAAGACTTGGTGTCATATAAAGGAATAGAACACCGCCCCTTTAATAAAGAGCTGGGTGCATAAGTGCGCACGTTGCGCACTGTAACGTAATTCTGGATACCTTGAAATACCATTGCTGCAGTTTAGTGAAATAAGCATCAGTCTGTGTCAGGCGGGGGACTCCACCGTTGTTAGCTTGATGCTAGCATGCAATTGAGCATCTCATTTCCCTGCTTGAAGAAATCCCACGTCATGAATGTTGTCACATGAAGCACCAAATACACCAGAACGTAACTGCTGTATCAGGTATATAATGTGAAACAGAACATCTGAATGAGAAACATATAACGTCAGATTCAGCGTTCATGCGCATTATCATTAGCTTAGCCTTAACAAAAGATTTAAAGCCTAAAGGGATGCTAGCAGAAGTTAGCATTAGTTTTGACACATATGGCCCAAAGCGAAGCCTGCACTAGAGGCTGAAGGCCTACACATTAGAGGCTGCAAAGTTCAGCATAGAAAATCGTAAACCAATTTTACCATTTTCTGCAATGATTCTAACAGTGTGTCAACTAATAGAAACATGGATGGGTGAGCGCAGGCAGACGACCGATGAGAATCCAAGATGGCGGACAGACTTTTCTATAGACTGTGTACACTTGTTGTCTATGGCTTCTTTGCCTTTGTGGTTGTGCTTGGCTCTGTATATTACAATCACAAAAATGTTCTTTTAATTGTTCATATTTCTTTGATTCTGGTCCAATTGTTTTGTTTTATCCTGGATTTCAAACAACATAAGCTCCACCTCTAGTTGTATACACGCCTTACGTTCTACCACTCTTTCTTTGGATCGTCGAGAGTGTAGGCTCCCTAATAGAACTGGTTCATCAATGGAAGTCTGTAATCAAAACTTTTGTACAAAAAAATCACATTCTTGAAAGGGTTTCTATGACAATGTGAGAAGATTGTTTGGACTACAGTCATGATGAGAAGAATGTTTGTTTATAGAGATCATGGAGTGTAATTATGTAGCATCATATGAAGTGTGATACGATGACTAAAGCGACTAAATCCAAACAACTCTGTTAACACTGCCAGAGGTACAGTTGATAAGAGATTAAGAGACAGTATCTCCTGTTTGATGCGCCCATTTCCTCCCCAGTATCCAGTAGGTCTTGGATAGTGAATGGTTGATTCAAAGTTTGATTATCTCAGGTTGTTTACTGGTTTTGTGTTTGATTGACAGGTGATTTCAACATCTTTGATGCCGTCGATAATGGTACGAGCAGCTCCATTTTGTTCATATTTATAAGTGTGTGCGTGGGTTTGTTTATGTCTCTGTCTGGCTGCGTCTGAGAGTTTGCCTCTGTGTGCTGAATTGGTTTATAATGATAATTAAATGTGTCCAAATGTTCATTTTTCTTGTAGATCCAGAGAAACCACCTGGAGGTAAAACACAAACTCACACAAGCGCATGTGCGTGCCTATTGCCGTGACTGACAGAGTCCTTCCAGGCTGCGTGTGCTTATTTATAAAAAGACAATTATAGCACAACCACAGTGCCAATGAATAAGACTCCCCACATGGACACACAGCCATATGACCTTTTGCCTCTTTAAAAATGCCTTGACTTCACTTCAGGCTATGTGTAGTGTTCAGCAGCATAAAAATCAGGTTACTAATTTATTCTCAAAAATAAATAACAGAAATGATACTGTTAATAACTTTGTATTGTCTGTTTGTACAGATCCAAAGAAACCAGTTCCACCCAAACATGGAGGTATATATACTTATTTTTGGTTACTGATGGGATAATTAGCGTTAGAGTTCCTAAATACACCAAACTACACACTTGCTTCTTTAAGTAGACTTCGCCCTTCACAGTTCATTAGCCAGTGTTAGATTCTGTTCAATCCAAAAACAATGTATGGGAGAGCAGCAGTGTGCTCTATAAACACACATAAACACACTTGAAGTTCTTTACAAGTTCCTTAGTTAAAGGCAGCGTTTATTTTTCAAAATATTTTGTATGGTTCTGTATAGAAGCTTTTGAAAGTGGTTCTATATAGCACTAAAAAGGTTTGCCTATAACAGTAGAAGAACCATAGAACCCCATTCAATACAACCATGCAAAGAACCATTAAAGCATGAAATGGGTCTATATACAGGGGTTGGACAATGAAACTGAAACACCTGGTTTTAGACCACAATCATTTATTAGTATGGTGTAGGGCCTCCTTTTGCGGCCAATACAGCGTCAGTTCGTCTTGGGAATGACATATACATGTCCTGCACAGTGGTCAGAGGGAGTTTAAGCCATTCTTCTTGCAGGATAGTGGCCAGGTCACTACGTGATGCTGGTGGAGGTTCGTCCTTCTTGGTGGTATGCTGACATTACCCTGGATACCGTGGCTCTTGATACATCACAAAGACTTGCTGTCTTGGTCACAGATGCGCCAGCAAGACGTGCACCAACAATTTGTCCTCTTTTGAACTCTGGTATGTCACCCATAATGTTGTGTGCATTGCAGTATTTTGAGCAGAACTGTGCTCTTACCTGCTAACTGAACCTTCACACTCTGCTCTTACTGGTGCAATGTGCAATTAATGAAGATTGGCCACCAGGCTGGTCCAATTTAGCCATGAGACCACCCACACTAAAATGACAGGTGTTTCAGTTTCATTGTCCAACCCCTGTAGAACTCATGGTTTTACAAAGAACTGCTGCCTTTACTGCAGAACCAACAGTTTTTAAGTGTGTAGGTAATATAGCTGTTCATTTAGAACATAATATCCTGTACCCGGGGCACAAATATCAGTTTTTTACATAACGAGATGATCACATATCGCATATTTATCATTCATAAATTTCTCATTCTCGCCTTTCAATATAAGATAATGTAAAAAGACGCACAGTCTGTCTGTTCAAGTTCTCACACAGAGTAAACTGTGTTTTATTGACAGCAAGGTCATGTGACATATACGGGTGGTTACATGAAGTGTGTGTGTATAATTGCGTGTGTGATCATTCACTCTAGTATTCAGTGTTGTCCTAATGGCTGTCGGCAATCAGGTGATGTGTTCCATTGTTTAAGGAGGTGGAGGTGGAATTAGCGATTCGGACTTGGCTGATGTGGCTGGCAGTGATGACTACAAGCCTGATGCTGGTCGAGGGGGTAAAGGTGGTGGTAATTTTTATTTCTTTTCTCCTTTATTGCACGTCTTTTGAACATAGAAAAGCAAGGAGTTCTTAGTGTTCATGGCAAAACTAGTGTTGCACAATGAAATTGGAAGTTTATGAAACAAGCCTGCTGTCCTTAATGAACCCAAACCGAACGTAGGTCTCTTCTGCACCACAAGAGGTTAGCAGTGTCTCAAGAAGGAAAGAACGGAAAGATACAAATCCATGGTTACTACAGTAAATGAATGCCACATGTTGAGCTTTCAAATCTCATTCAGGGTCCCGCCCTGGACAAATGAACTTAAGTAACCTTTAACAAAAGCAGGGAGGAGTCTCTCAGTTTACCACACACAGCCAAATCCAGCCTGTTTAAATGCTCCAAAGCAGTAGTCCTTTCAAAAGAGCAACGTGAGGTCTTCACTGACTGCCATTCCACATTTAAAGATGGTTATGCAGTTGGTTTAATTCACCTGTGTTTAAAATTTGAGATCAATAACAATAATTTGGTTGTAGATAATTAAAGAAAATGATTCTAATGTACTAGTTCGGTGCATTTATATTGGTGTGTATATATGTGTGGGATTTTTTTTTTGTGCTAATGTTATATATATATATATATATATATATATATATATATATATATATATATATATATATATATATATATATATATGTGTATATATATATATATATATATGTATGTTTTCCCCCTTTTAAAGGGCTATTAAAAAGGACTAAACTAGATTTCCGGAATTGTGCGTTCAGGATGTATGATGATCAAAGTCATACCAATATTGATGGAGGGGGCAAAAAACAAAAACAAGCCCACACTGGATACATGTTTAGATCCAAAGCCCTATTAGACTTGAAGTAGTTTAGCAGAGATCCAGGAATGTATCCGATGAGGCATTCAGCTGGCTGAATCAAACGTGTCTGTGTAGTTTGCCCAGATTAACAGATTACCACGGATAACCCGGACATTAACAGACCACAAATATGCTCCTTGTATTGAATTACCAAAAGTGCTTAGAAATGTATTGAAAGTGTGTGTGTGTGTGTGTGTGTGTGTGTGTGTGTGTGTGTGTGTGTGTGTGTGTGTGTGTGTGTGTGTGTGTGTGTGTGTGTGTGTGTGTGTCTCCAGGACGAGCTGTCGACCCTTCCTACGACACCGATGGTAAATATTAAAGTTATTAGCATGCCATTTTGCCCTGAACGTCTTGAAAAACACAGCATACAGCTACCAGAGACCAACTACAGAGCTGTATTCAACTGATTTAGTGTCAGCAGCCTGACATGTAACTTTGATTAAATGATTTAAAAAACTAAATGTTGTGTAGCCATCTGATGTCCTAATTTGTTCCTTCTGTTGTTCTGTATAGGTCAAAGTGGAGATTCCCAAGGTAAATACACCAAATTGCTGTCTATTTTTAGAACTTGTCTTGACATCAGATAAAAACACATTTCTCGTATATCAGATTTTAACTATAGGTTTTTTTACTGACTTTGTAACTCTCTCATTCGAATGCAGCTTACATAAGCAAATCTTTATATGCATTATGCAATGAAAGTTAGATTTAGCTTTAGTTGTTTAAGTGTAGTTGTATTTTTTTTTTTTTTCCACTTAAGTTATTTTATTTGACCAGTTTGGCTTTTTTGGCATGGAAAGCAGCCCTGAGGGTGACATCAGTACATGCATATAGCACAGACATGCCTAGCCTGACCGCAGTCATGGTCAAGTTTCAGCCTGCCACAGTTTTATTTTATTCAGTTAACCTTCTGTATGATTTTTTATTATGTTTATTTCTTAGTTTTTTTACCTTTGATTTAACTGTTATTATTATACTTATCATATTTTTTTACGTGCTCATCCGAATTTTTGCTCTTTGACTTTTACAGCATGGGGTTTGCTTAATTTAGATGTCTCCACTTGGATTTGCCTACAGTATTTTAATTGATCTTCTATGTTTTAGATTTCAATAATTTTATTATATCAATTCCTCTTTTTCATTTTCCATTAGTAATTTATGAATCTGCTCGACTACACCGTCAATAAAGGTCACCCTCACTGTACTGAGAGTTTAGCTTGGTCATAGATGGTTTGAGCTCAGTCATAGCCAGTTTAAGCTCAGCCTTAGCCGGTTTGAGCTCAGTCATGCGTGTCCAGAGCATTGTTGGTGCAGAGAGTTGTTGGCTAGAGGGCCTAATAGAGTACTAAATAAAGAACGGGTCACCAACACAATGAACAACACACAGATAACGATATATACCCACCAGCCACGTGGGTACAGCAATAGGTACACCAGATTATACCCACATTTGTCGTCCATGTTTTCAGGTTTATATTGTACCTCCACAATTGCAGACTGTAGCACATCTGTTACTCTGCATACTTCATCCTCCTTTCACCCTGTTCTTCAGTGGTCAGGACCCCCACTGGACCACCACAGAGCAGATATTATGTGGCTGGTGGATCATTCTCAGCACAGTTTGAGTTACAGTGACCTGGCGTGTTAGCGTGTGTTGTGCTGGTACGAGAGAATCAGTCAGAGCAGTGATGCTAACAAAGTAGCATACAAACAGATGGACTACAGTCTGTACCTGTAGAACTTCAAAGTGCTTTCATATGGTGAGTGGAGCTGATAAAATGACAGGTTTTTCAGTATTGCATTTAAAATAATAAAGTCGATAAATTAATAAACAGCGGTCCAAACTGCTGAACTGGTGTATGGCATTACATTGTATGACATTAGCCTGTAGGGGATAGTTAGTATGATGGTCTTCATGTTCAGGAAAAAGCTCTGCTGCATTGTTGTGCGCTCAGAAGGAAGAGTTTATAGCCCTTTGTGTTCAGGAACCTTACTCACCAGTCTGTATGGCATTCCTAGCAAACGTGTCACTGTCCATGTTCCTCTCCCAGTAGGGTTAGCTCGGCTCTGATGTGCTTCAACTTTAACAATGCTGTCGTGCCACTGGCACTGTTTGCTGAATGCAGTGGGGAAAAGAACATACAGTGCACTTTTGGAATGAAAGTGAAGTAATAGCTGATTTAAGGACACATGTTGTTTTTTATTAGATAAGCGGCATTGCTAAAAGAAAAATCAGAACTGGAAACTAAACAATGGATACACCCTGTACCCCATTTTAAAACTGAATTTCAAACCCAAAATTACATACACCTGTTCAGCCCACAAAAGTGCCCACTGACTTTGAGGCTCATGTGAGGGCAGCCAATCAGAACAAACCTTTGTACATTGTCACTGTCCAATGAAAAGCAGGTCTCTCCAAAATGGCAACTTCTTGTAATTTGAATGCAAGTCAATGCAACCAGACATTTTATCCAGGCAGGTCTGAGTAATTTCTGTTGGTCCATTCCTCATGAAATGTTCACATAACGTAAATGGCAAGTGCTGTCAAAAGTCAAACTCAGCAAAATGGAGATGCATGTTTTCCATTGGACAGCGACGATATTCTAGTTTCCATTAAAAGAACACAGAACTATGAGTTGAGAGTCTTAATAGATAAACCCACACAAATGCCCCTCTAACCTGCAGGCTTATTATTCTATAATGTCTCTGAACCAGATGTAATAACGACAGTAACGTGAGCCCTCCTACAGGCCTCTGAAGATTTCAGAGATTGAAATGTTAGAGCTGTGTGGCTGCAGTGAATGGTTTACTGCTGTTACTGCTACCTAAATTCCAGCTGGCTGGTAGACAGAGAAGCTTGACCCACTTCTGTTGCGTTGTGGTTATAAGACGTGGTCAAAGTGGGCAGAAGTGTTTGATCATGCACTGCAGCCATCCTGAAGTGAAATGGAGACCGGTCTTAATTAAAATACATTAACAGCAAGCTTATCATGATATGGTTTCATTTGACCTGACATGCTGGTGGTCTTGCTGCATTCCCACATGGAGAACTTTGAGTCGTTGACTGAACTCCAGGACTCTCTTGACATTGAAAGCGGGGTTTACTAGGTTTGATGGTTTGGTTTGAATTGGCTGTCCGTTGTGTAAGAGGCCATGCCCTAAATCTCTGCTTCGATATCCTGTCGTTGCAGACCTAAACCAGCAGTGGCTGAAGCTCCTGAAGTTGCTAGGGGATAAGATTCCAGAAGGCCTCCATGCCTGGATTGCCAACTCTAGACAAGTTATAATGTCCCTTCTAGAAAGGGTGATGGAGCTCATCGAGCAAGGAGAGGGACAGAAGCAGTCCTAAATGACTTGTTGATCATTACTGTGTTTTTCTTTTTTCCTTCTTTTCTTTCTTTTATTTTTTCATTGGCCAACTTTTCAACCATGTTTGGTTACTGTAGGTGGCATGGTGGTTTGGCCTGGTGGTGAAGACGTTGATGGTATTACTTGTTTACCATGTTTACAAAGTAGCTCTGTCGTTTTGCTAGCATGCTAACTGCGCGTGCAGTGGTATGAGGTCATTTGTTTTCCTGTGTGCCTTATGAAGGGTATGATGTGGTTTTAAGCTTTTTAAACTAGTGAACTATCTTTTGTATGAATACGATACTAGATAAAGTGCAAAATTCTTGGACCCCTCTTATACGTCCGCTTCCCATCTCCACCCTCTTTTATCCTCTTCCTGTTTCTTAAATTCCTTCACTTGTCTTATCAGACTGACCTGGTTTTACTTTTTGAGCTCAGTGGATATCTGCTAGCATGCTTGAGCTGTTGTTCCAGTGTCTTTGGTGTTGCGTTTAGACAGAACCAGTTTCTCCGCTGTGGTTTTATGGTATGGAGTTTTCCCCCTGGGGCATGGTTAGAACATTCCTCTCCCAAACTCTCGGCTGCTTACTCTGCCTTTTCCCAGTGCTGCAGCATTTCCGCACTTTCTCTGCAGCACAGCTTCGGTTCGGACATAAACAGCTTGGATAGCTAACATTGCCATCAGCAAAGTCTTCCAAGTTACGTGACTTCCATGACTGAGGACTGAAGTCTGCTTGACGTGCATGTTTTGTCTTTTACAGAAGTTTTTTTTTTTTTTTAAAAGGGGGGGGGGGGGGCCGGGGGGGACTCTTTTTGTACGTTTGTCCTTCTGCCGTGTGTTTGTGCTATATGTGGTATCTGATGGCATACAACTCTGGCCAGTTTAGAGGCCTATTTGTGAGTTTTTCTATGTTGCCCTAAGACATAATCTTCAGTTGCCAACCGATTACTTCACCAAGAACTAAACGTGGACTGTAGAGAACTAAAATGTTTGTGTTTTGTCTAGTCAGTTAACTGTTTTTCTGTTCTGTGCCATACAACCTTGTAAGCTTTTAAGAAGCTAATCGTTCCCCCTCAACCGCTAACAGATTGCTAACTCCACCAACAATGGTCTGCTTCTTAATTTTAAACTTTTTTGTGGATTTGTTATTTGTAGCTCTTTCCGTTGCTGCAGATTTCTAACAGTAATTTCCTGGGGACTGTTATAGTTTGATAGGGGCTGTCCCTGTTTCTGGTGTCCTGTCCCCGACACTGTCACTGCTTTTACCTGATTTAAAAACACACCAGAAAGTCATATGAAAGACCTGGCAGCAGAGCTGATGGACTGGCATTGTGCTTGTTTTGGCCTACAGAGCTAATGTCTACTGACCCTTTCCTTGCCGTGTATCGGAGAATACAGCTGTATAGAACTCTGACGAACTCTGAAGAAGCTGACAAGTGTCAAGTGAGTCCACAGCATCACCATAAACGTCTTTAAGACCCTCTGTAACCCAGGGATTAAAAGCAGGGGTGCTGTTCTGAGACTTGAATCATACTACCAAGTGATAGGTGGGTTACTTTATCTGTATAAGCATATAGTCTACTTCAGTCGGTGTCACATTTTCAGCCAACCATTTATAACATATGGCACATACAGAGCGCAAGCATCTCTGTCTCCAGAGCTGGGGCTAATCAAGGGGTTTGTGTGTTTGGGGTCCTGCTATTGAGCTAAAGTCACAGGTTTTTTTAATTTTTTTAATTTTTTAGTATATCATGGATGAAAAACATTAGTTACATATTGAACACCGAACTGAAAATGTCCTCCAGAAATCTGCTCACCTTACTCCATATCAGTGGTTTTGGCTTTGTTATCTTATCGCCTTATCGCATGCTAACCCAAAGCTGTTGAGAGGCTACTTGGTTTTGAGGTTTCGTTTGTTTGCTTGTAGCCCCTTATTGCTAACAGAT
>JAMWET010006793.1:215000-262500 GCA_024036415.1 Prochilodus magdalenae
TGCATTGAATGTGGATGTGGTTTCTGCCAGAACCGCTCGTCTGTTCACACAGACAGTTCTAGCCAGATGCCACTGGTCATGATTGTTGGGTGGCCGCTGTGCTGTCCACTGTGCTTGGAGATGGTTTCTATCCTTTGATAATTCACATAATCCAGTGCTCAACCTCACTCGCAAGATAACACCCCACACCTTATAGAGGTGTGGCCGTTCCCAAGCGTCCTCTAAGATATGCGGCTAGTCAATATGCATACTACTAGCCTATGACTGTTGGTCTGTCAGTGTATATTTAAAGAATCCAGTGTAAACAAAATTCTATGTGGGCTTATTGAAATGATATGCAGTGTGATGTTTATATATTAGGTAGATAGATAGATAGATAGATAGATAGATAGATAGATTCTTACTGTATTATTGTGTGTAGGATTTTTTTTTTAACTGTTATATTCTTCTTTTTTTTTTCTGCAGTTTTCAGCAACCTTCTGAAATCATCCTAACTCTGCCAGGGATGCAACTCCTAAATGCATGTACAGACAACAGAAGATTGAGGAGAAGATGATAAGAATCTGAAGTTGCTCCATTTCGTGATTTTAATTGCCTTTCATGTTTGTCTTTTGTTTGTCTTTGCCGTTTCATTTGATCGATATTTCTCTCCTTAGTTGTGTAAATTGTTTTGAATTTTTGGATTTGTTTTCCAGCGTGTTTATTGCGGGTTTTACATAAAGGTTTGCTTTAAAACTTGAACTGCTGTATTCTCACATGTTAATGAGAATACATAATTAAACAGATCTTTTAAATTGTCATACTCAGCACTTTAACGGAGAGGAAGCACAGAAAATTAACTAACGCAGCACACACATTCACTTTAGTGAAAGTCAGTAGTATACACCATTACATTTGACATGTTGCTAAATTAAAAGAACCTAATTTTCTGAAGCCTATATATATATATATATATAGCATCAGGTGCCTACATGCATTATTTTATTCTAACAGTAGAGAATTGCTAGCTTGCTGTATTTTAATGAAATATCTGGTATAACTGTAATACACATACACCATCATACACTATGCTCTGCATGTACAGTGCTGTGCAAAAGTCATAAGCAAACAAGAACAGCTTCAGCTGGACAGTAAGGGTTTTTTACATTATAGCACATTAGAATAATACATGGATTTATCAAGTAACGTCAACAGTGGACCTGATTTAATTTAATTAAGGGATTTATTAGCTGAAGCTGGTACTGGATAGCAACAGTAAATACCGGGCTATCTCTAGGAGAGCTTTGGAAATAACTAAAAAAGCACAAATAATATTTTCTAATGTTAGTATACATAAAAAAACACGTATTGCCCAGTTAAATACTGTACATATCATTTTCTCAGATTTTTGCAGGTTACTGTCAATGTTCTATATATCGTTTCCCCTCACCCACACTGCGATTGAGTTTGGAAGTCGGGTAATTGGACAAATCTTCCTAAATACATCGGAATTTTAGTAAAATGCAGAAGTGTGGTCCCTTTGCTTCACCTATATATTGAATATTGAATCATGATGTTTAGAATTCTGTTTGCTGTAACCGATGTAAAGTAGAGTGAGTGGTAATAGTGCTGTATTAAATAGGATTGTACGTAGGAGTTTTAACACAGCAGTGAATGTTTTAAATGCTTCCTTTATTCCGTGCATGTTTCAAGCTATTGAAGCAAGCTGATATGGGGGTAATGTATACGCTGCCATATCTTTTACATTTCTCCCTTGTGCGTTCTTTTTTTTGTACAAAGCTTTAAGAGTTTTGATTATACTGTTTGTTGTTTAAGACCTCCTTTAGGCCTCTACATGACGTTTAGTAATCACATATCACTAACAGCTGTGTGTATGATGAAACAATGTTCAGGTATATTGACTACACTAAAATGAGCATTTGTATATGCGATCTGCTTCTTTGGTAAGAAGTGCAATTGTTCTTTTCTGTTGTTGTTGTTGATGATGATGATGAAGATGAATAGTTCACATGTTCAGTTTTTTAGGATTTAACTGTAAATATTTAAATGAGGCTAATTTCTGTCTTTGGGATCAGGTGGAGGCTTAGGTTTGTTTTCCCTGCCCCGCCCAAGATTTAAATAAGTTAACTAACATCTGGATAGTTTGTGATTGAAGCCCAAAGTTTGTGAGCATCTGATGCTGATTGTTTTCTGAGTGATAACATTGTTTTGAGTGCCTTTCAATTGATGATGTTAAGAATTAAACCTAATAAAGCCACTGACCATTATGGGATGAATAACCATAATGTAAACTCCCATACTGGATATCGAATATTCATTTTATACATATATATGCTGTCGTTTATCCTTCATATGTGTAATTGGTATACTGTGTATATTGTTAGAAATTCGGGTCTTCAAGAAGAATCGGGAGTCTGGAGACTGGAGATGAGGTTCAGCGTTGGGTTGAGTTTATTCACACATACAGAGATGCATGGATACAGCTCGATCGGTCAGCAGTCTTATTCACGTGCATGAAGAATCATGCATGGGCACCAGGCTTAGGTTGTCAGTCCTGTCCAGTCTGGCTCAGTCTTATTCAGTCTGACATGGTTTTTTAGGGGTGAGGTTCAGGAGGGAAGAAAGGGAGGGGTAAGTGGGGTAACAAAGATAAAGAAGATCAAGGTGTTAGGGGGTTATTGGGGGATGATTGTATCACCTTAAGGTGGGAGACAATTGGTCATTTCCATATAAACTGCATAGCCACTCTATAGGTGGGGAGACAGTTCACTTTTTCTGTAACAAAAGAAACCATCGCACTTTCCCACAACAAAAGGCCATTACTAGAGCTTAGCTGAGACCATATGGAAATAGCAGAAGTGGAGAGGATAATATTAGAAAGGAAAATAACGTTGAGGCTATTTTCCTTTAATATATTTAGTTATACTGCTGTGTTGGAATGAAACCCTCACTTATAAGGTAGCTTACTTTCTAGAAGGTTTGTCGTTTCTCCCCGAAACACGAACCTCTTAAGTGCAACTTGTGGATCGTTTTAAAGTGACGTTGAAAGTTTTCTATTTATCATGAGTCCCACATTTACATTTCACTGCCAGACCCAGTTTTAGCTCGTATGCAGATCTTTATTTTAGCCACCCTTTTCCATTAAGTGAAATGGTTAGACCCTATTCCCTTAAAAGTCCACAAATCAGTGTACAACATGAATGGTCATTAACGATACACTATTTTCTGTAATCAGTATTGTGTTTTAATAATATATATATAGATTTTACGTGTGTACAACATTCCCAATTTGTAATTGCTAGTCATGTTGCTGAGTTTTGTGGAGGATTGGCTAAAAATCAAGTCAAATAGTTTTTGTCATTTCAACCATATACAGTGGTGTACAGTACACAGTGAAACGAAACAGCGTTCCTCCAGGACCACGGTGCTATAAATACACAATACAATTTACAATATACGAAACAGCAAACAATAAATACAGGGAGGGGACAGTGCAGCTAGCCCACTGGTAGTGGAAGCAGTAAAATGCAGTTATGTCCGTTTTTTATAGGTGAACATTGGTTTTAGCAGCAGTTATGTCCATATGTTGGTCCATATGTTGGTATAATGTAAACATTGTACTACTTAAGTTTATGTGTAGCCAGATTTAAAAGATGAGACTGTGTGTGTGCGTTCAGTCCAGTCACTGAAACGTGTGCAGTTATTCAGACCAGACTGAAAATGTCACTACAAGTATCAATAGGGGTATAACTGTAGTGACAAAATGGAATATTAAGTCATTTATTTAGATAAACTAGTAAATTATAATTAATAAAGAATAGAGTCATTAGGAAACAGGTCTGAAGTCCATGGGATTTTGAAGTCTGAAATGATTTGTAACCTTATGCATGATTTATATAGACAGTATTTGGTACTGCTGGTCCTGCTGATATCAATCATTGCACATTACATAGCAGGCAAGGCTCACTGTGGTAGCCAGTTGAATGACCTCCAGTATCTCATGACCGTTATACCCAGAGACACACTTGTTTATTTTTTCCTCCTGTTGACCTTTTCCTTAACGTGACGACATGTGGAGTTACCACTATGGCCAGTTGAGGTTCAGCTTGCTTAGCCTCATGTAGGGTTCAAGCGCTGGCGTTTTGCAGTAATGTGCTGTAGCCTACTTGTTTCTCGGAGCAGGCAGAGAGTCGTAGAGCTACAGTGTTGGATTCTGGGACAGATCTTTATATGCTGACCGTTATTTTGCTTGTTTATTTATTTTTGGTATTTGATTTTTATGTTGCAACACGTCTCTTTGCTAAAGAGCAGGACGATCACAGAACAACACGTGACGGAAAATGCCAGGTGAGTGAAAACCTTAAACCTCATTGGTCAAACATATCATGCCCCATCTGGCCTCTGGTTAGATTTCAGAAACATAGTTAGTCCCTCTGCATTCAACGTTTTATATATATTTTATTTATTTATTTATTTATTACTCTGTTTTTAATATATAATAGGCTTAATGTTATATACAATGTACTTAATTCCTCATTTTTTATACATTTTATTAACATATTAATTGCATTGTTTTTATATTCCAAACTGTCATTGAAACTTACATATATTTAATAAAATATATTTAATATATATAAAATATTATTATGTATTTATTTATTTATTTATTATCAGATTCATTTTTCATTAGCACAACAGTATTTTATGCTATATGATCATTCTCACAGCATATTCATTAACATGTATTAGCCTATAGTGTGCTCCTGGCTGAAGCATGCCTTTAGCACATAGTGTCATTCAGTAGTATGCACTTCATGCTTTGCTTCCCTATATTGATTTTTGTTGTGTGTTAGCCTTTTAGCTTAGCATCTTTCATTTTAAAGCTTTCCTATAGTATTTTCACCATCATTTATAAGCCAATACCATATTTCAGGCATTCCAATGGTGTATATATGTAGTGTTTATTAGCCTTTGGTATAAATTAATGCTAAAGCTTGTTAACCATCATGACCAGTTAGTTGTCCAGCATGAGCAGCTTGACCAAACTAGTTGTCCAGCATAAGCAGCTTGACCAAGCTAGTTAACCAGCCTGACGAGCTCGACCAAGTTAGTTAACCAGCATAATCAGCTTGTACAAGTTGACCATACATAGTATATCTCAAATATCCAGGCTGATGGATGATCAATCCCCTTTACCATCCAAGACCAGCCTAGACCATATGAAACCACCAAAAATTGGACAACAAAAAATAACAAGAGGCGGTGTTTATTGTGTACCAGAGATCAGTTTGTTTTATTAAAGTTATAATAATGTATATCGAAATCTATAACTAGAATTACTGCAAGCTACCATAACCAGTTCCTACTCTTTAATAGCTACATTCAATTAAGAAAGTACACCAATTACGTTTCATCATTTTTAAAATTAATCCTGCACACCAGCATATCCTTTCAGCCACTCTGACCTCAGGCTCTGTCCAGTGAACAGCGACATTTCAATCATCTAATGACCATCTGTTCCATTGGTCTGCCAGAAGGAAGAAGGTCAGAGGGACAACTGTGCCATTAATCAAATGCAGAAGGCCTCTGATTAATCAAGCCCACATCAGAAGACAGTTCACATCAGTGGGCATCACCATGTGAATATTTATTGCTGTTTTATTGTCATATTTCCGTCCAAGATCCCACGCGCTGCTACATTCAGGAGATTGGATAGAACTCAGATTAAAAGCCTGAAAAGATGATCACAGGTTAACGTGTCTGAATCTTAACTGAAATATGTTACACTCATCAATAGAACAGTTGCACAGATAGTTGTACCCAGAAGGAGTCATCCTACTGGAATGAAATTTGGTGGGCAGGTTTGACATTGGAAGACATGCCAATGATTTAAGTTTTACACTCGGCCGCCCATGTGACGTAAGCCAGGACAGACTTTATTACGGTACCTGACTGACCCAACAGCCACGATTGCGGAGACTCAGTGAGCAGCGATGCCCTCCATGAGTCATCCTGTTAGTGCCACCACCATTGGCAGACGGCTACACAACACAGGATGACATGAATGCAGATCATTACAATGACTGCCCCTAACACCGCCTCAGCATCACTAAAACTGCAATAGTGTCGTGTAGTGACTCCACGGCAGGGTGTCATCTTCAGTGATGAGTCCCGCTTTCGTCTCGGTGGAGACAACCAATGAACCCGTGTGTGGAGGCACCGTGGTCGGCACCAAGGTAAACGGTTTGTTGATCAGAACATATGATCAGACAGTCTGGTGTCACTCCATCTTCACCATTACCGCGAAATCTGTAGGAACTGTGTGAGAATATTCAAGCTGCACTGGATGGATTATCACAGGACACCATTATGTCACATATCATGTCTGCGTTAGCAAATATGGCGGCTCGACACCAAACATTTGCACTGTGATAGGGCAGTTTTTGGAAGGATGGTCAGATTTGATGCCACAACTTGTTCAAAACATGCTTAAGTTGAAATTCCAAGCGGAAAAGTGAATCAGTGTATGTTATATATGGTCATATGGATCGGAATTACATAAGCAACCCACTGTATGCATCTATTACTTGGTACTGCTCGTCTGTTTTAACGCTGTTTATATCAGTGTCTCTCTTTCTCTTTCAGAGGCTCACCAGGCCTTTGTGACTCTGGCCACTACTGATGCCTACTGTAAAGGGACTCTAGTGGTGGGCAAGTGTTTACGAAGGCATGGAACGACTCGGAAACTGGTGGTGATGATCTCTACCTGTATTAGCAGAGAGATGCGGTAAGGGGGCTTTCAAAATGAAAGGGGCCCTATTATACTTTTATTGTTTCCCTCTGTCCTTTAATGGGTTATGTAGCTTTTGGTGCATGTAGATGTTGCACAAAGTTATAAAACCCAAAAACGCCGGATAAAGAAGTTCGCTCCCACTGTTCTCACTTTTCCTGAGATGCCTTGTTGGAATTCCAGCACGTTTTCTCTGTTACAAGGTGACATCATCTCATAATACAATTCTTACTGGCTACCTGCAACAGGGATGGAACTTGTAGCAGCAGATTTCTAATCAGGCACTCTGGCAGTTAACCAGTGAGAGGCTGTTTAGGAGGCGGGGCTTCTGAACAGGTTCAGGCGGAGGATAAATACAGATGTACAGTATGAGGAAAATCTATTCTAGTAGACCTAAAAATACAATTATCAACACTGAACATGAGCACATGCTTTACAATGCGATATAAAATGTTTCACTGTAAACAACATTTAGTGGGTTCAAATTCAGTTGACTTGATTCATGATTGTTTGGAAAATGAATCAGCGCATCATTTCAAATGTCACCATGAAACTTCAGTCTGAGACTGTTTGAAAACAGCCTGGGAAGTTTAATTTGGGCCTACACTCTTTATTAAACCAATTCTAACATTTAGAATTCAACGCCAGTGAAACACTCCCTTCAGATCAGTGCCTTGTTTAACCTCAGTGTTTACTTTCTATTGCACTGATGTAATGTAATGCTGAGAAGCTATTCCTTTAAAAAGCTCAATCTAAGAACATTGTGAGTTTATTGCACAGCTGCAGTCTTGTGTTTATGTGTATGTCCTCAGTGTGTCTTTAGAAGAGGTTTTCGATGAGGTCTTAGTGGTGGACGTGTTGGACAGCAGGGACAGCGCTCACCTCTCCTGGCTGAGACGTCCAGACTTGGGTGTCACTTTCACCAAGATTCACTGCTGGACGCTCGCACACTACACCAAGTGTGTGTTTCTGGATGCTGATACACTTGTAAGTGTTCACTATAGAAACACATTCACTGGACATCAGAAACACCTACCAGATAGGTCCACATTGTAGCTTTACGGTTACTGACAGCAGCCCATCTGTTGATGGACAGCTTGTTTATTCAAATCATTTATCACTGGAAAAGGGCCGGTATAGGGCTGATGAGATACTATTTAGGGGGTAGATCATTCTCAGAATAACAATTACACTGATAAGGACAAAATATTGCTTTATGTTTATCTAAATCTATTATGTCTATTATGACTAATATGTAGGTTCACCTGACAAACCATGTTTTACAGTGTAGATAAACAGAGTGTAGAATTGCAGTACCAGTTAAAAGTTTAGATGGGGCTACTTACCAAAGGTCTCTTTTAACTAAATGTTGTACTTTAGAATAAAAGCTCAAATGATTGAATAGCACATGGAATTATACAGTCCACCTTAAAAACCTCCTAAATGAAACTTTACAGGAGGATGAAAAAGGCTTTCTTCACCTGCAGTACAGGTTGATATAAAAATATTGTTGAACCAGTTCTAATGATCTGTCCATCACTAAATTGAAAGGATAACTAGAGCTTTAAAACTGTGCAAAAAGTTTTTTGCCCATCAAAATATATTAGTGGTGGCAATATGGCAGAAATGTGATACTGTGATACATCAAGAGTCTGTGTGGTATATCAGGATGTGCATTGTTTTACACATCTCAACAGTTGGAACTGTTTAGCGTAAGCCTGTAGAGTCTTTAAGATAACCAAAAAAATCTACACCAATCTTTAATAGTGGCATCTAAACCTTTGACTGGTTTTGTATATGTATACAACACAATTAGACAACATCTAGCTCTGTATCCATGGTTACAGGACATTCTCGCCGTATAGCACAGCACTCAGTACCGTCACCAACTAGTTAACCGCACACTTACATACTTTGAATGAAGTCTGGAAAGAGTATAACAGATATGTTTTAGATTTAAGTCTGGTAAACAGTACAAGGGAATGTGCTAAAAAACATAGAAGCATGCTAGTCACGAGGAAGGCCAGTGCACCAGCATGCCAGTATTTTAGTTTATGACCATATAAATACAGGCAACTTGTTAATTATATAGTAAATAAGTAAGTAAGTAAACTTTTATTTATAAATCACCTTTTAAACAACCTGCGCTGACCAAAGTGCTGTACATAAAACTAGCTAATGATTACACATAGATACATACAACTAAGACACAGATAAAGGAAATCAGATAAATAACATGTATTAAAATAAACGGAAAGGGATGGATTAAACAACTATACAAACACCTCATGTGTCCACAGTTTCTCACTATTCAAAAGCAAGTTTGTATAGGTGAGTTTTTAGACCTGATTTAAAAACTGACATAGAGGAAGATTGGCGGATACTGGCTGATAGACTATTACAAAGTCTTGGGGCATACACCAAGAATGCCCGATCACCTTTGAGTTTCAGACGTGCCCTAGGGACGGCCAACAAATTCTGTGATGAAGATCTCAAATAGCGCTGTGTGATTGGTGACATGAGTAAATCTGCAATATAAGTTGGGGCCAAACCATTTAGTGCTTTAGAAACAACTACAAGCACTTTAAACTGTATCCTGTATTGAACTGGTAGCCAGTGAGGTGAAGCCAGGACTGGTGTTATATGCTTTCTTTTCTTGGTTCTAGTCAATTATCTGCATGCAGCATTCTGGACTAACTGTAAAGGTTGCAATAGAGACTGGTTAATCCCAATGTATAAAGAATTACAGTAGTCTAATCGTGAGATGAATGCATGAATGACTTTTTCAAGAAAAGGCTTCAGTTTTGCAATGTTTCTGAGCTGGAAGAAACTACTTTTAACCACAGAGTTGATTTGTTTATCAAATCTGAGGTCTGAGCCAAAAACAACACCAAGATTTTTCACTGAAGACTTAACACATGACGACAAATGACCAAAGCATATTAGAAGCATTGTTAATGAGATGGGGAACTTGTGGTATTTATATCACACTGTAAAATGTAAGACATCTGTCTTTTTAACTGCAGATGTTACTTGTTTGTCAAAGTGTATATTGTTATTAAGGCTTTCTCAGGATTCAGCCTACTGGACCTCATTCATATTGTTCTTTAACTGATAATAAATGCAGTCATTCCACAAGTGCCACAGTGTGGGGTCATTTTAGATCTTTAGTATTTCAGTATGTGCTTAGATGAAGTTTGAATCATGAATTAACACTAAGCATTAATGTCCATGGCATGGTCACTGAAAGAGCATGGTCTGCTTGCATAGCAAACAGTGAAACTCTTTACGCTGGGGCAGGCTTGTGTTTAAAGGCCATGGCCAGCCAAACAGACTTCAAAAGACTGTGTGAACTGTGTGTATTTTCACAAAGATTTCACAAAGAGCTGATGTCCAGTGGTCCACGCCCAACTGTCTCACAACTATAGTTGTTTTGCATGCAGTTATACCATGTTTGTTACAGGTATTTCAATATGCATGAATGTATTATGCGTGTATAAGCTCAATTTGGCCCACAAGACAATTTGTTTTTATGTTTTGTACTGGAGCTACACAGCAAAACTCAATTTTGTTAAGTATGAAGTTAGTAAGTATAATTTTGTTAAGTATTTTTGTTAAGTAGTGTGTAGTTAGATAAGTAGGTGTGTATAGATGTGTATGAAGATTGACAAGATTTGCATGTATATTGTCTAAGATTGTACATGTAAAGTTTGATTTAGGATGTTAATTTTGTTTATGTAAATGTAAATTAGTTATATTGACATGCCATAAGAGAGTGGCTGGGGGGTGGGAGACTGGCAGGAGAATATTTTTTATTTCTGGACTTGTTTTCATTGTGCATTTAATCATGTAAATAGCAAAAAGTAAAATTACAGGCAAAATCCAGTCCACAGATAGCTGCTACTACATGGTGTGCACTCAGTTTATTAGGTACAAGTGTAAATCTGTTCATTCATGCAATATGTTCAGCCAATCATGTGGCAGCAGGACAGTGCATTAAGTCATGCAAAAAGCTAATGCTGACAATGTTGACTCTGTGATTTTGATCATGGCATGGCTGTTGGTGCCATCTGGGCTGATCTGAGTATTTCTATAACTGCTGATCTCCTGGGATTTCCATTCACATTAGAGTTTCCTGAGTATGGTGCAACCAAGGAAAGACATCTAGTGAGCTGCAGGCCTGTGGACAATAATGGCTTGTTGATGAGGGAGGTCAACACAGAATCTTCACGTGGTTGGGCTAAAACTGTCAGTTGAGGCTGCAGCAGGCACATTTTTCAAGAAAACTTGACAGTTGAGGACCAGGAAAACACACAGTCTGGTCTGATGAATCTCATCTTCTGCTAAGACATGCTTTAATGCAACTGCCTGTTTGAGTATTGTTGCTGACCATGTGCATCCATTCATGGCTACAATATACCATCTTCTAATGGCTACCTCCAGCATGGTATTGCACCATGTCACAAAGCTAAAGCCTCAAACTGCTTGAAGATGAGAATGAGTTCATGGTTTCTCAGTGGCTTTACCGGTTACCAGACCTGGATCCAAGAGAAGACCTTTGGGATGTGGTTGGACCGGAGATTTGCAGCATGAAAGAACCGAAATTCCATCATTCATGACACAGAGAACTGAGGCTGCTTTGAGAGCAAAGGAAGGCCTTGCCCAGTATTGTGTACTCTTCTTAATAAAGTGCTCAGTGAGTGTATGTATTAGACCCAGTGTGAGGAAATACATAGACAAACAAAAGATTTGTGGCAAACAAAGATTTCTGCATGTAATTAGCGCTATCCCAGCGAGCAAACCTGCCTTAGCGCATCCAAAATCTGTCTAAAATGAGTCGGTCCATAATGAACATGCTATGAGCATTAGTGAACATCCATTATTCATTTAACAAAATCAGTTCAGTGGTGATCTGTTAATAAGCTCAACGGAATTCAGAATTCAGCTAAAATTCACTTAGTTGGTGACTTATTCATAATATCACTAATCTGTTAGTTGGTGACCTATGACAACACTGATGTGCAACCAAAAGATTTATTTGTACATGCTCTCTGTATTGATTGTTGTTTATTAAAAGTTGGTTTTTAAATGGTCCATGCTAATAGAGTGAGGTCATTGTAACATTCAGACACCAAACACGTCATGGCTAATTTATTATGATTGATAAATGGGACGTTTTTCTTTGTTACAGGAATGAGGTGTTGATACCTGATGGGCACTGATGCTCTTGTGTGCTGTTTTCAGGTGTTGTGTAATGTAGATGAGCTTTTCGAGAGAGAGGAGTTGTCAGCTGCTCCAGATCCAGGCTGGCCGGATTGCTTCAATTCTGGAGTCTTTGTTTTCAGACCCAGCCTGGACACCTACTTACGGTTACTGGAGTACGCTGACCTGCACGGCAGCTTTGATGGTGAGATGAATGAACTGGTTGTGGTATACATTCTTAGAAACAGTCCAGACACTCCTTAAAACCTTAGCATGAATGGGTGCCACTAAACTACTGTAGACTAAATATATATTGTGATATTATAATGGAAATGAGTTTGTAAACAGATCATATAGACTTTTGAAGTATTATGTAATTTTTCAAGATCTCAGAATTGCCTCTACACATTATGGGCTCTTTAATGTTGCATTTTTTTGTTTTTAGGAGGTGACCAGGGACTTCTAAACTCTTTTTTCAGTGACTGGGCAACAAAAGACATCAATAAACATCTACCATTTATTTATAACCTAAGTGCCAATGCATTGTACACGTACTTACCTGCTTTCCACAAGTATGTATTCATCAACACGACTACAACACGATTTAAAAATTAGTAAAGGGTAAATAATTTCTAAAGCAGTTTTTTTTATTTGCTGATTGTTTGGTGTTATGCAGGTACGGCCATCAGGCAAAAATTGTTCACTTCCTGGGAGGAACCAAGCCTTGGAATTTCACCTACAACCAGCAACAGTCTAGTGGTGTTCCTCCATGGGATTCCAGTCAGAATTTAAAGTACTATGTAAACTTGTGGTGGGAGGAGTACTACAGCCAGACAGACCAGCATGTAAGTGAGCCTTATCAATTTTAACACTTTTAGCACATCAATGCTGCATTCTTATTATTCTTGTTATTTGATATAGACTGCCTGGCCAAAAAAGTTCACCACCTGAATTTAACTAAGTGAATAGGAAAGAGCCTCCCATTGGATAATTACTACAGGGGTGATTATGTTTCAGCTGGCAACAAGTTATTTATCCATAACTGATGCAGTGAGTAGTGTCCCATTTGTTAAACAACCATGTGGAAAGATACATCCTGTGGTCGTGGAAAAGATACTAATCTGTTTCAGAAGGGTCAAATTACTGGCATGCATCAAGCAGAGAACACATCTAAGGAGATGCTGAAACTACTAACATCATTTAGGAACTAGCCAAGGCATTATTAAAAAGTGGAAGGACAGTGGGAAAACATCATCTTCCAAACCACTTGCTAGGGAGCATAAAGATTGTACTCTGGAGCAATGGAAGAAGGTCATGTGGTCTGATGAGTTCAGATTCACCCTGTCCCAGAGTGATGGGCACATCAGGGTAAGAAGAGAGGCGGCTGAAGTGATGCAGCCGTCATGCCTAGTGCCTACCGTACAAGCCAGGCAGTGTATTATTATTTTTTTTTAAATATTCTTTTTTGAGGTAGTACTATAAAATGATAATATACATTATGTTAACCGCCATTAAAAGAAATTTGCTGAAAAACTTAAATAGGAAATATTGCATAAATATTGCATAAAGAAAAGACTATCAGAAATTGAGTAAAATATAATATCTAATTATAATATAATATTAGGTAGGAGTAAATTTAAAGAAGTAGTGGATTTAAGATGGTAGAGATTTAAAGTGGCAGGAAATTGAATGTATTAGTAGACTTTAGGTAGCTCTGAATTTAATGTGGCAGTGAACTTGAGGCAGTGGATTTAAGCTACACTAAAAAAGGAAAGAAAAAAGGGTTCTATGGAGTGATACCATAGACGGACTTTGAAGAACCATGTGTGAAAATGAAATGAGTGAGCACAAGAAACCCTTTCAGTGTTCGAAGAAGGTTCTACAACACTTATTGGGTTTTCTCAGAACTGTTTATTTTCATATACTATACAAGCATTTTCCCCTCCCACCAAAAGGATGTGGATGTATGTTTATCTCCACCTTTTTATTACTGTAGAGGCAGCAGCCTTTGGCAGCACTACAGACGGCTCCTCAGCCTGAAAGCCAAGAGACAGACTTCGAGGCCCAGAGTTGCGAAAAGGAGACTCTCAGCCAGTCGCATGGAGATTTGACTTTGAACGTGCCCAGCTCAAGTTCATGTCATCAGCTGGAGGAGATGATGGTGAATGAGCTGGCGGTGAGTGAGCTGTTTTTCTCTCTGGTGTTCTCTGCAAAATCTCACTCCCACTTTCAAGCCAAATGTTCAAACTTTCAAACCTACAGATACTGAATTGTTCACAGTGGTTCTGATGGGAAAGTCTGAGGAGTGTTGTGCTTTCTGAAAGTCTCCCTTCCCACCAAATACTATTACTTAGAATGGCTACAAGCATTTCTGTAAATGTTTTGTTTCTGTAATTTGCCATAGCAATTGAAATCTACTGACTGTTTCTTGCACACCAAAAGATTTTTCATTCCATTCATTAATAGATGGACAATAAAATCCAACCATCACCCCCACATTCATCATGCAATATGCTTTACAAGCTCAGAGACCTGATATTGTGTTTCCCTCAGAATTCTCAAAGTATGGTACTTATGATGACTTCACAGTGATCAGTCAACTTTAATTCAGCTTTGTCATTATACTATAATACAGGGTTGTACAGTATAATGAAACACCTTCCGGCTACTTCTACCAGATGCTGCCGTTTCCAGTGCCACCATTCAGTTCAGAGTCAAATACGTCCCTAACTCTGGTTTAATCAGCCAAGACATATTCAGTGTCCGAAGTATGCTTCTTTAGTCTTGCCCTGGAGCTACTAGGCTACTGTAGCCAAGTAACGAAAGCATTTAAGCTGTCAATTAGCGTCATGTGCATGTCTAAATCATCCTAGGTCCCGTCTAGTTGCTCAGTAATCCAGTAGCCCTAGTGTAAGACTGAAGATGTGGCGGAGAACACCACCCAACACACTGGTAAATAGGTGCTAAATATGTGTATCAATAATCAGGCATAGTAATAATATTTGTAGAATATAGCCTTGTATTCTGCATGTACTCTTTGGGATTGGTTGGTTCCTCTGTCACTTCCTCATCATATCGGTAGTTAACCTGACACATTAGGCCTTTAGTTCAGTTCCTGAAGACCTCAACAAGGGCAAGCTGATAGGGATAGTGATAGGGCAGTTTTGAGGGCATTGGCTGTTTTAGGATTTCCCCCCTTTGTTTTCAACTAAAACAATGACATAACAATAACAACAATATAATAAGTACACCAGAAAAGTGCATTTGGAATGGTTGTGTATCTTAAGTGGTCCCCACTTCCTGCTAGGCTGTGGTTGCTATTAGGGAAATAAGGGATGAATAAATGACACATAAAGGAGTAGAGGTCAGTATGGCATGCAGTTGAGTGAGTACATGCAATTTGGTGGCTGTAGGTTAAAGGAAACGGGTTTGGGTGGGGCTAAAAATGAACGGGTTCCCACATTCCCATTCATTTTTGGCCCCATCCAAACTCCGTTGCTTGACTCTGTTGGAGGGATAGGGGAAAAAGACAAACAGACTTGTGAGTGTCGAACCAACATTACATTCATGCTTGGTGAATCATAAACAGTGTCTCTTACTCGAGCAGAAGTACAGCTGACAGGCATGAATAAGTCGCTCTGGATAAGAGCGTCTGCTAAATGCCTTAAATGTAAATGTAAATGAACTTTTCCATCCCATTCAAGTTGAAAAAAATAAAAATAAATCCAAAAATTCCGTTGCTACCTGAAAACCATGCATATAAAGCAATGCACAACATTATAAAGTTTAAAGGCAAGTGCTCTTTACTTGGAGAAAATCTTTAGGATTTGATGAATCTGATTTATTTTCCTGGTTTATATTATTATTCATAATAGTAATTGGTTTTCACTGGAACCAGTGTTGATACCAGAGCTGCATTTATGACAATCTTAATGGTGTTCATGACCAACATCCATTTTACAACACTAAGCTATTTAAGTCCCTGGGAATGCTGACTTTACCAAGAGGTCTTGGGTGGTATAAATGGTGAATAAACTGCACCTGCATATGTAGTCCACATGTTTTGTATGGATCCAGTCTCAAGGTATTTAAGGTCTGGGTCTCTTTTGACGGTTCCACAGACTCGTTTTGAACAAACAGGACTGTGTGCCTTTGCTGTCGGCACACCAAGTCTCCCAAGTGACATCAGACATCCAAGCGCAAAACACATTTTTAGTGGATAACATTTAGCAGATGCTGGACTGTTGAAGTAATTGAGCCGCAGTGGCACATACAGTCCACAAGAGGGCACAATGCCCTGAGCTTTTGACTTTTAATGCATTAAAGAAACAATTACTGATTATCTGCAATATCATACAGATATGCCAACTACCAACCATCAAACCAACAGTCAGGTAGTTTAGAGACACCTCCCCTCACCACCTGAGATTGTGTTCCTATTACAAATATGTCATTGTAGGAAAATGCATTAGGATTTCCTGTTCCCACCCCCCACACCCCCCGCTTCTCTCTCTCTCTCTCTCTCTCTCTCTCAATCACAATAAAGTGATTCCACCTTCTCTTTGGAGGATAAGCCGTAAACCCACCGGGCTTCAGTTCAGTAACTCACCAATGAAGAATGTAGGCACACCTAGTGAAAAACAGCATCAACTCCAACGACAGCTTGAAGAGCACAATGCCAAACCTCCACATGTCTGCTGCACCTCTGTTTGTTAATGTGGTTGGTGTTTAAATGGTTTGTGTTTGCTCTTAACACTGCAGAGTTGTGACCAAAGTGATACAGAGGAAGCCGAATCCTCAGAGCTCCGTGACTCACCCTCTGATCAGGCAGAAGAAGATACGGAGACAGAGTCTGCTGACCAACCGACCGTCTCTGAACCAGACACTGTATGTAGGATGTTGCCAAAAGCCATCATTCATATTAGCAAACGGAAGTATGGAGCTGACTGTGTCTTAAACTAGGGCCTTTTGACTTCTTACGTTTTCAGAGAATGTTCCAACAAAACAGGAAATGACATCAGGCTTATGTAGTCACAGGTCTGCTAATAATATTATTTTTCCACTGGAACTGGAAGGTTTTTTCCACTTACAGAGAGCTTTCCTAGGACTAGTACTGCCATCTGCCTGTGGAGAACTGTATGACCTTCTCAGGACACAGTGCAAAGTTCAGTCAGTGTAGTACTGGAGCAGTGTTGTTTGGAGTTTTGTAATAGTATATATGGAAACAGGAGAGCACAAAAACCTAATTGTACTTTAATGTAAGTCAATAGAACCTGACTTATCTCCAAGCACAGCTGCTGTGAATCAGTCACGCATAAAAGTAAAAATCAACCACACTGAAGTTTTTCTTTAGAAATAGCAATGATATATACTTTATTATTTTCTGTTTTTAATTTTTTTTTAATTATTTATCTTTCTTTTCATTCTTTCCAAGTGCCTTGCATTCAGTTTTTCATAGAAATCTGCAGGGATATTGTTTTACATCTCAAAAGTTCAGTCTTAGATGTTGGTTGCATTTTCTGCTTCTATTAATACACAAACCCAAACACATTAAATGATGTGTGGGCATATCAGCGGGGGCAGTTGTGGGCTGGAGGGTAGGGAACCAGCCTTGTAATTGGAGGGTTCGATTCCCTAAACCGACAGTTACGACTGAGATGCCCGTAAGCAAGGCATGTAATCCCCAACTGGGGAATTCCCTGGGCCGTGGATAGGGCTGCTCACTGCTCCGGGCATGTGTGCTCACTGCCCCCTAGTGTGTGCGTGTAAAAGCACAAATGGCACGAAATGCCTCAAAAACTCTCTACTTAGAGAATGATTGGCCTTACTGAAATGATGTTGAGGTCTGGAGTGGTCAGTTTGTTCCCTGCTTAAGTCCTTTTCGCAGTGAGAGCTTTTTTGACAACTACATATCCTTTCAGACCCATGGCATCAAGTTGTCTTTTTTGTTTTCTGCAAAATGAATATCTGTACATAAAGCTTGAGGATCTTCCTTTCTTTTGAAACTACCTTTTCATCTAGTAAGAAAAAAAAAATAGCGAAGTTGTTCGCTAATACCTATCTGTAGTTTTAACACTTGCCACAAGGAGGCTAAGTGTTGGCTTGCCTAAATAAAGGCTTAAACATCTGAACGGTTTGAGTACTGATGTTTCACTAGGCCCTAAATGTGTTATCGTGCTACTGTTCTAAATATTCCTGTGGTAATTCCTGATTTGATAATAATATAATATAAGCTCCAGTGTATTTATTCCAGTGTTACTCTTTTAATTAAGTTTTTTAATTTTCTCCCTTTGTCAGGCTGCGGTGGAAAGTGACGACGAGCGTCGGAGGCAGTGGGAGGAAGGCCGGGCAGATTATCTGGGCAAAGACGCCTTTGAAAACATCCAAAAAAAACTTAACCAATTCCTGAGTTAGGCAATATGTTTGATCTGTGGGTGTGGAAAAAGCGTACATCTATCTGTCATCATTTCATTGCGTCCACAGTACCTTTTTCTAAATACTGCTTTAATACAGTAATGCTGTTTTAATAAAAAGGCTGTTAAACTGAAGGTCTAATACTCAAGTACACTTAAACACATCTGATACACATCTATTCTAACTGATCCGGAGCTTCACTGTTGAAACCAGGTGTCGTCAAAAAGTGTAACTTTGTAGGAGTAGAATAAACCTCATCAACTTTTAATGCAATGATCATTTTGGACCAAGTCCAGTTGTCAAGAAATGTTCACATCCTGCAAGTGAAGGCAGCTGGCATTTTAAACAATCAAGTGGTGATGCCTTTCCTCTACACGTTATACTTTTGACGGTATGTATTTTTTAAATTTTTTTACATTTACGGTATTTAGCTGACACTCTTATCCAGAACGACTTACAAGGTTAATCATATTACAGGGAGGCCAATGTAGTGTTAGGAGTCTTGCCCATGGACTCTTATTGGTGTAGCACAGCATAGTCACCCAGCCCAGGATTCGAACCCCAGTCTCCCACGTGTGGTGGTGGCTACTTGGCGGGTAGTAGTGTTATCCGCTGAGCTACACCAACCACTTTTTTTCACTTTTTATTTTTGTGTTGTTTCTTCTGGTGCTCATTTCGAGTCACTGATCAATCTGGCCATGGCTGGGCAATCCTACACCAATCCACTGCATGCATGTATAATGCGATTCTAATGAAAGACCGTGGGTGCACACTATATTAACTCATATACACCCACTGGCCACTTCATTAGGTACACCTCCTTCTATCTTTATTCATTTCCCATTTAGTCAGCTTCACTGACCATATCGGAGCATTTACAGTTACATGCCTACAGAATGTAGTCTATCTGATTCTCTGCTTACATTGTTAGCCCCCAGTACAGCCTGTGCTTCAATGGTCAGCACCTCCACAGGTAATATGTGGGTGGTGGATCATTCTCAGCCCTGCAGTGACACTGATGTGGTGGTGTGTGTTGTGCTGGTGTGAGTGGATCAGACACAGCAGCCTCAGTGTCACTGCTGGACTGAAAATAGTCCACCAACGAAACCATCCAGCCATCAGCAGCGGTAGACAGCGTCCTGTGAGCACTGATTAAGGCCTAGAGGATGACCAACACTGCACTGTGCAGCAGCAGATGAGCCATCGTCTCTGACTGTACATCTACAAGGTGGAACAGCAAGGTTGGAGTGTCTAATAGAGTGGACAGTGAGTGGACACAGTGTTTAAACCCTCCATCAGACACTGCTGTGTCTGATCTACTTACACTAGCACAACACACACCAGCACCAGTCCAGTGTCACTGCAGTGCTGAGAATGACCCACCACCCACATAATACCTGCTCTGTGGGGGTCCTAAAGGGGGATCCTGAGGAACAGGCTGAAAGAGGGCTAGTAAAGTATAAAGGTACAAAATGGACTACAGTCTGTAACTGTAGAGCTACAAAGTGCTCCTATCTGGCATATGTTCCTAATGAAGAGGCTGGTGGGAAGAGCTGACCTGTGTCTACCACAAGGGGGTGCTCTCTCAGTAGTGTTCACATTTTCTAAGACAATATAATACTGTACTTCAATAGAGTCCTATGCAGTTTGCTCACCTCTGAAGAAACAACAGAGTGAGTTCAGATCACATCATATCATCATATCATCTCCACAAACCCTGAACCAAACCCCACAGTGCAATATATCCCTGAAGTGGCTTAATACAGGGTACAGGTCATTATGACGTCTATATTAAGGAATGGATTGGACAAGTACACAAACATTTTGGGGGCCTAAAGCAACATCTTATTTGGGAGCTGTCAGCCCAGCTGAGACTTCATTCATTTTGTTCAGGAAAATAATTGCATAGATGTAAAGGTAGACACAAGAAAACAGTAGATATGGATATTACATAAAAGGTGAGATAATTCAGGTTACAGCATGCTTTGTAACTGGATATGGCATATTATGTAATATAAAGGGGAATATTTTCAGCATAATTCACTGCTTAAGATGGAAACCAAGTCATTCGGAGGAGTTTGATGTAAAAGTGACTCAGTGTGGAGAAACTTACCCACTCAGTAGTGGTGGTGGTAGGAATCGGGGGTTAGAACGAATACAGTACAAATATAGTCATGTTATTTATTGGTATAAAAGAAGCAGTGAACCTTCACACGTCTTCTAAGCTTTAACCTCCTGAGAGCCAGACTTGCTTGGGGTGCAATTTTAATTTCTCCTAGCTATTTGTGATTAGTAGAACCTAACAAGTATAAAAACTAAACGATGTCTTCTACAGGAAGTTGTTTTGGCAAAAAACAGTGTCCTCATATGAGGCCAAAGGGTCAGCGTTTTAAAAAGTATCATGGTGCAGTGAAGCAGAAATGGAATGTCCTCATATGAGGACGGTGGGGTCTCAGGAGGTTAATGGTGAAAGGTTCTTCAGGTACACCTATGACACCCTCTCCACCATAACTGTGATTAAAAATATTAGATCAAAATCTGTTGAAAAACATTTAATCAGACTACTATCAGTCAGACTGCACTTTCAGCTAACGTTATCTGAAAGCAGCTTTATAGAAAAGCTGTTTATATAAAGAAAAAGAAAAACCCAGGAGTCCATGTAAAGACTTAAGGAAGGGATTCCGGATTCAAGCAAATGGCACAAAATGCCTCAAAAACTCTCTACTCAGAGAATAATTGGCCTTTTTGACCGAAATTCTGTTGAGGTCTGGAGTGGTCAGTCAATTCCTTTTCTCAGTGAGAGCTTTTTGACAGCTACATATCCTTTCAGACCCATGGCATTAAGTTGTCTTCTTTGTTTTCTCCAAAATGAATATCTGTACATAAAGTTTTAAATGTTTTTTTTTTTAAACTACTTTTTCATCTAGTAAGAAAAAAAACTAGCGAAGTTTTCCGCTCATACCTATCTGTAGTTTTAACACTTGATACAAGGAGGCGTGCCTAAATTGTGTTGGCTAGCCTAAATAAAGGCTTAAACATCTTAAAGATCTTTTTATAATTCCTGATTTGATAATAATATAATATAAGCTCCAGTGTATTTAATCCAGTGTTACTCTATTAATTAAGTTTTTTAATTTTCTCACTTTGTCAGGCTGTGGTGGACACCCTCTCCACCATGAGTGTGAATAAAAATATTAGATCAAAATGTTGAAAAACATTTAATCAGACTACTATCTGTCAGACTACATTTACTCGTACAGCACTTTCAACTAACGTTATCTGAAAGCAGCTTCATAGAAAAGCTGTTTGTATAAAGGAAAAGAAAAACCCAGGAGTCCGTGTAAAGACTTAAGGAAGGGATTCCGGATTCAAGCAATTCCTGATTGAGCAAGCCAGAAGTGACAGTGGCATGGAAAAACTCTCTAAGAGTAAAAGAAAGAAACCTTGAGAGAAACCCAGGCTCAAGGAAGGAACCCATCCTCCTCAGGCTGATCCCGGATGAAGAGAGAAGGACAGAGCTAATGAGATTGTATGACCAGATACAATAAAGGGGCTTGAAAACAATGTCTTAGCCTCAGGTTATAAATGTGTAGGCATGTCAGAATAACTTTTAGAATAACTCTGTTTCTCTAAAACCACTAACCACTAGTCTAACCCCTCCTAATGACTTTCACGTGTTTATAACTCTAGACTTAATTAATGCAGACACAGCAGAATTACTCATTGCACAATGATCTGTCTTAACGTGGTCATATCCTGTTTTTCACTGTTAGCACTGTTATTGCCTGCCATGTTTGGTAATTACGGGCATCTTAAAATGACTGAACACAACATTGTACCCAGTGTGTGAAGTACTCCTTGGTAAATGAGCGGACCATGCTGGCTGCAGTAGCTAACTGCTAACATACCTGCCTTAGCAGCACTGGCACTAGCTTCTATATCACCAAATCAGTATCTTCTTCTGGAGATGCTTTTTCATATATGCATCTTCAGAACATTAATTGAGATCCTACACGTCTCCACCCTTCATTTTGAGAAATTACTCGTTCTCTTCCCTCGTTTCATCATTGCATCATCCTCAAATTTCAGATTTACAAGTACAGGGGTTGGACAATGAAACTGAAACACCTGGTTTTAGACCACAATCATTTATTAGTGTGGTGTAGGGCCTCCTTTTGCGGCCAATACAGCGTCATTTAGGCAGCCGTGGTTTTATGTTTTTTGGATACAATCCGGGTTAGCACCCGAACATCCCTTTCAGACAGCTTCCTCTTGCATCCACAGTTAATCCTGTTGGATGTGGTTCATCCTTCTTGGTGGTATGCTGACATTACCCTGGATACCGTGGCTCTTGATGCATCACAAAGACTTGCTGTCTTGGTCACAGATGCGCCAGCAAGACGTGCACCAACAGTTTGTCCTCTTTTGAACTCTGGTATGTCACCCATAATGTTGTGTGCATTGCAGTATTTTGAGCAGAACTGTGCTCTTACCTGCTAACTGAACCTTCACACTCTGCTCTTACTGGTGCAATGTGCAATTAATGAAGATTGGCCACCAGGTTGGTCCAATTTAGCCATGAGACCTCCCACACTAAAATGACAGGTGTTTCAGTTTCATTGTCCAACCCCTGTATATTGTAAAGCTTTTCAGAGGTTTGCTGGGCATGGTTACAGTTGCTAGGCTATGAAGGACCAACTGTGTGGAAGGATATGCACCAGCCTGAGGCAGATCACTTTCTTTCAATTGATTATTTGAGAACCAGAAATGGAGACATTGAGACAGTCTGAAGAACCTTCCGTTAAAAAACTCCACTAACTCTCAAGTTTCTATGACCAACCCTTAAATTTTCCTTCTACGACCCGTTACATCATATGAAAGTCCTTTAAACCTTTACCATATCGTCGCTGTCCAAAGAAAACCATGTATTTCCATTTTTTGTTGATTTTTGCTTTTATGCCTCATTTAATCACATAAGTGGCTGTTTACACTGTGTGGAGATTTCATGAAGAATGGACCAACAGAAATGTCTCAAAGCTGCTTGGAAAGACGTCTGGTTCCATTGACTTCCATTCAAATTAAGCGAGGTTTTTGATCTCTCTTGTAAAGTTGCCATTTTGGAGATACCTGTTTTCCTTTGGACAGCGGTGATAGTCTTCATACCCATGAATCCCCTTTTACAGAAAAGTTCTTAAAGGACTTTGTTTTCCTCTGTTTCATTGTTCAAAGAACCCTTCCCAGCATCTTTCTTCCTAAGAGTGTCCTGTATATAAGACTGCATTTACACAGGTGTTAGATCACCTTAACAGCTACTCTCTCCATCTCTGAACAAACCTATTGGCTATATTTACAGCTTGCAGTGAGGTTGTTTGTGGGTGATGGTTCTCCTAACCACATCCCTGTCTTCTTAGGTTTATTACACTCTTCTCTCCATGCAAGGAAAGTCATCACTGACCTCTAAAAGACAAACAACCTGGGAGGCCTCACAGAGTTTTACAACAGACGCAACCTACAAACATCCTGCTTCACTTCCCTCAGTTTCCTCACAGACAGAGCCATAATTCAGTACTCTTTATAAATCACAAAGATGCTCCTCTAAAAGCCTGGCTGAGCACCAGCTTAAAGATGAATATGGATCGTTCTACCAAACTGTTTCAAAGTCAGAGCTGAAAACACATTTTAGACTTTTCACTGGCTTTGAACGGCCCATACTATAATTCCATTTATTTTATTGAAACCAAATACTTCAGCAGTGACTGCTTCAGTTGATTTAAGCCAAACTTAAAAGGGAAAGCCAGTACATGACACAGATTTGAACAACTGTACACATGTAAAATCATAATATTCTTCTATTAAAATACACAAAATAATGACTTAACTGCTGAACATTTCTGTTACACTAATGACGTGGTATTTGTACAGCGGTGTCGGTCCTTCTGTATCAGTTTAAGCCAGACTCTGTCCTGAAAGTCCAGTAGAACAAGCTGGTAGACCCACCTTCACAAGCTAGACTGGAGTGAGTGGTCAGTGTGCATGGTGTGGGGGCATGCCAAGCTTGCTGGTAGGACCTTGTTACGAGATGATGTCACTTTGTAACAGAGATTAGGACTTTAATTTCCAACAGAGTGTTTCAGGCAGCTGTAGAAAAGTGGTTTCTGTGGGCAGGAGTTTTTCCCTCTGGCGTGAACACACTCCAGGGAAAAAGTATAATAGGTCCCCTTTAATGTTAGACAATGATTTTCAGGCTTTGGCATACATTTACTTCAACTGCTCACCATATGGCCATGAGGGATAGTCTCATTTCCTGCTCTGAAATGTTATTCTGGATGTGGACTTAAACTCTGTATGTGACATGTGACATGGAAATGTGGGACAGTATTTTTGAATAATGTTGTTTTTCTTTTGCTAGTCTTCTTCTGGTGAGAAATGTGCTGGCTCTCTAGGCATTTCAGAAACAGTTCAATTCAAAACTGTCTGTTTCTGCAACAAAGAAAGTTTGAATGTAATTTCAAACTGCTTTATTTTACAGGCTGTTATTCCCTTTGAAGACACACTAGCTAAATGATCTGTTTAATGTTCAGGAATAAGAAGAGGTAGAAATATTTTTTAGAACTGGTAGTGGTACAGGGAGCATGCTCACAGCATGTACAGCCTGTGTTCGATTCCCCAGCCATGCGACTGGTGTCCTTTCTGTGTGGAGTTTCCATGTTCTCCTGGTGTCTGGGTGGGTTTCCTCTGGGTGCTCTGGATTTCTCTCACAGTGCGCCAGACCCTAGGTGTGAGTGTGTGCCTGTCTGGCCTATGCTGAACTGGAAACCTTCCTGGACTGTTTCCTTCCTTCCACCCAAGAGACTTTACCACCCCACCAATGCAAGCCAGGAGGAGAAGTGGCTCAGATGAGGACTGAATGATGTTTCTAGTATGTGAAAGCCCAGAAAAGTGGACCTAATAGGGAAAGAATAAAATACAAGGAAATTTATGACTTCATAACTTATCTTCAAGGCTCCTCATTATTATTTATGAATAGAATTTCACTCACATTCTTTTACCATCAGTGTGAGTTACTACTGTTTCCTTTTACTGCTCCTGCTTTGACTTGAAGTGTGGCTGTCCATGCAAATGAAACAAAGACTTCGATTAGCCTAGCATGAGTTGGCTGCCAGCTTAGAAAGATGAGTGAAGAGGTTTGGGATATTTCCTCTCAGCCTTTAGAGATTTCTTGCCATGATACACCTCTATTTTTCAGTGTGTGCAAGAGCTTAATGAGGAATAATAGATTTGACACATCACCTCTTTTTGGGCTCATTCGTTGGACTACTACTACATCTACGGCATTTAGCTGACGCTCTTATCCAGAGCGACTTACAAGGTTAATCATATTACAGGTAGGCCAATGTAGTGTTAGGAGTCTTGCCCAAGGACTCTTATTGGTGTAGCACAGCATAGTCACCCAGACCGGGAATCGAACCCCAGTCTCCCACATGGGACGGTAGCTTCCTGGTGAGTAGTGGTGTTATCCATTGTGCCACACCAACCACTACTACTACTACTGTTAGTACTACTAATAATGCTAAATAATAATTGCTAAATTTCCTTCGGGATCAATAAAGTATCTATCTATCTATCTATCTATCTATCTATCTATCTATCTATCTATCTATCTATCTATCTATCTATCTATCTATCTAGGGTTCTCTAATGAGAATAATAAATAAAATGTAATTTACAAAAATATCTAATGTTCCTGAGTCCTCCATCTCTTTCTAACATAAACACCTAAAGAAGGTTTATTTTTACCATCCACACCGCTGTACTGAAAGGTTCTGAAAATGACATGAGCTGGCTAAGACTGGGCTGATTTACCTCTAGCATGAGCTATTCTGTTATGCTGCCTTAAGTGTGTTATGTGGTTTTATATTGCACAGACTGAAATGTCCCTAGTGTCATTATCTATTTGTGTTAATGATTTTTTGCAGGGCTCTGTTCTTCTGCAGTCCACAATCAGTACTTATTAGGGAAAGGCCTGGTTCTATAATCTGATTGGCTGAAATAAACTTTTAGATTATAAAATAAGGTCTCCCAGCTGCCTGGACATTACTGGAGCATTCTTCTTCTTCTCATTTTTCTATGGCACAATGGTGTCAGAAGTGGGACAGCACTTCCCAGGCAGCCTGGTATAGGAAGGCACTTCAGTGAAATCAAAGACTAACTCCAGAGAGGTCTAAGAAAGCATGGATGCTGAAAAGGCCAGTGGTGAGGATGCCTGGACAGCAGCCAGTAAGGAACCCAGCAGAGCAGCATGGTGGCTGTGCAAGAACACTATAAGCAGATGCCAGCAGCATGGTGGTTGGCCGGGCAAACTGGCAGAGTTGGCATTATATTATGGTATATTGAATATACTGCAGTAATTATTTAAGTTTATATATAAATATATATAGTAACTAGCTTGTTAGCTTGCTATAGCGGTGCACCATGGTGACCCAGGAACTCACATAAAGGAGATGTTGCTATGGGAGGCTCTGATAGGATATTAGTATTGACTTTAGCTCCCCTTCCAGTACTGCCGTAAATGTTTCTAAACCTGCTGTTCACTCACCAGTCTGTATATGGGAACTAAGATGCTAAAGGCATATTTAAATTTATTGCTTTTGTGATGTCATATTGGCATTTTTGACATTTTAGCACATTTCACACTAAATATACAATTCAGGGCAACCAATCAGAATCAGGGGTTTTATACATTTTAGAAGACTGTATTATTCTGAAAGGAACAGCAACATAAACAAACTGTAGCTGGGACATGTGGAGACTTATATAGACATATAGGCCAGTCCAAACTGATGTGTTTTAATCTGGATTTACACTTATCATGTGTAGATGATTTCCTCATAGCTGCTTGTAACAGACGTTTAGGGAAGATGTGGCATCCCACCACCGGCCACAAATATCCCATTTTTTTTTTCACTCACATAAACACCAACTACAATACAGATCTAGCAAGAGGCTTTGTCGTTTAATCTGTCATTTGTGGTGGGAAACTGAACACCAGCATTTTTTAAAAGGAAAAGAAATGCTTTCTGCGAAGGCAACAAACTCTTGACTATTTGTCCATCCTGTAAATATTTAGGCTGAATCATGAAGATTCCACCAAACCAAATTCCTCCCACTTTGTGTTATGGACTTTTGTCTAAATTTCTGTTTTACACAAGCCCCAAGTGCACACCATAAGAAAACATGACTCATGTACTTTTATATCCAACAGCACCTGCCACTACGTATACATTTTCGACCCCATCAATCATTTCTTCACAAAGAATCTCATTCAGACACCGGTAACCTTAAAGATATCTTTTTGGATGTCCAGATGTTTCCAAGGCACTTGATCTGGTACATTAAGAACTAGTCGTGTGCCATGAAAACTGGCTTGTCCAGCGAAAGTAACAGCAGCCGTAAGGAGGACAGCAGATGTCAAACAAGCAAAGGGGTTCACCATCTGTCCAGCCTGGTCCCCTGTTGTCCACACATTCCTCTCATGCATACTCTTCCTGACCTAATATTCTCTCTGTAATGAATATACTCAATAACTAATCTCGCCCTAGATAGGAACATGTACCTAAAGATATGTCCACATTCATAGGCATCCAGTCATGCAACATTTAGTCTGAAGTCATTAGTGTTTATAGGGCGTTTGCTGCAGTAACTGCCTCTGTTATTACATTTCTGTCAGGATTTGGTTGCATTTAGAGTGAGCTTTGGCCAGGTTAGATACTTCACATTGACCATTTCTGAATCACAAACCCATCTCAAAACTATTAGATGGAGCTCTGTCACTCAAGAGAACATAGCTTCCCTGCTCAGTGCTGGTGGGGATTTACATCCCTCTAGCCAACGCCGGCTGGTGGTGACTTTAGGTTCATCTGCGGCTGCTTCATAAGTGACCATACTGACACAGTCCAGATTAGACTGAAATACAGATGAGCACTTCTTTGAGGAACCATCTGTTGAGGTTCTTTAGAAAACCAAAGATGATGGTTCTTCAGTGACAGTAGCAGCCATACTGACACAGTCCTGTTAGACAGAGTTTAGACTGAAATACAGATGAGCGCTTCTTTGAGGAACCATCTGTTGAGGTTCTTTAGAAAACCAAAGATGGTTCTTTAATGAAATCACTTCAAAGATCCTGTCTAGCACCTTCTTTTTCAGAGTGCATGCTAGTTGTGATGATTTCTGCAATTTATCGTCGCTGTCCAATGAGATACATGTATCTCCACTTTTGTCCATTTTTACTTGTATGCATCATTTGAATACACCAGCTGTCGTTGACGCTGAGTGAGAATCTCATGATGAATGGACCAACAGAAATGGCCCAAAACTGTTTGGAAAGATGTCTGGTTCCATTGACTTACATTACAGTTAAATGGGGTTTTTGGCCTCTCCTGTAAAGTTGCTATTTTGGAGATACTTGTTTTCCTTTGGACAGCGACATTATAATGCTTGTGCCTTTATAAACATTATAATCATTTATTTTGCATTCATAAGCATCTGCAGTGATTAACCCATTAAGGTGGAGGCACAATTGAGCCTAATACCGCCATTTAATCACAGGATTTCTCTATTTGCTGTTATTTGCATTTATACAGAATGTGGTTTAAAAATGCCAAAAAGTCATATGGCTTTCTTTAGTTTGTGTCAGAAGCTACAAACCGATTCCCAGAAAAGCTGAGACGTTGTGCCAAATGGAAATAAAATCAGTATGCAATGATGTGCAAATCATTTAAAACCTTCCATCTAACTGGAAACAACATATCATATGTTAAAAGTCGTTCTTAGAATATATGCTCATTTTTTATTTAATGCCAGCAACATGTTTTTAAAGTAGGAACAGGGGCCTCTGTGTTACATCACCTCTTCTGTTAACACGGGACACTTTTCCACTTCACCTCCGTCCATCTCAGGCCCAAAGAAGGCGGCAGCACTTCTGGATCTGTTTATATCTGGTTTCTTCGTGGCATGGCAGGGACTTAGCTTGTATTCGTGGATGCAGCGCTGAACTAAGAACTCAGGCGAAGGATTTGGGAAGTGTTTTTCTGAGCTCATGTAGTGATTTCCACTGCAGAAGCGTGTCTGTTATTAATCCAGTGCGGCCTGAGGGCCCGGAAATCACAACCGTCCAATGTTGGTTTTCAGCCATGCATCTTGCATACAGAGACTTCTCCAAATTCTCTGAATCGCTGAATGATTTTATGTAGATGATAAAATCCCTGGTTTCTTTTGGTTTTTTACATTAGGAAACGTTATTCTTGAATTTTCCAGTGCGGACTTTCAGGGAATGGTGAACCAATCTATCAGTCCATCCATCAATCAGTTCATTTATATAGCTCTTTCTCTAACTAATGTTGTCTCAAAGCAGTTTCACAGACAAAATATGGTTAAAAGGATAAAAAGAAAAAAGGGCTCCGGGTAAAGATGTAAGGAAAAGAATCTGGCTCCAAGCCCCCCATAAGAAAACCAAAGGTAACAATGGCAAGGGAAAACTCCCTAGGAGTAAGAGGAGGAGACCCTGAGAAGAACTCAGGCTTAAAGGAGGAACCCACCCTCCTCTGGTTGATGCCAGATGAAGGACATAGGTAATGAGATGTTATGACAAGATACAGCGAAGAAGCTCGGTGCTTAAACAGTTTTCAGGAACATTCTGATTAATCTGGGATTAATCTACTTATAATGTAGATCTATAACCATCTCATGTCTGGCTCTGTCAAAGTGAGTTCATGATCAGTGCCAGATGTTGGTGGCACGACTGTGTTAACTCTGGTCATGCAGGCTGACAAGCAGGAGAGCACCATCAGGTCAGGCAAGAGGAACAGGGGATCGTTTTTTGTCGTTGGAGACAAAGCCCTCCTCATCTTTACTTGTAGAAGACCACTGCTCTCCAGGATGCTCTTCATATACCAATCATGTTACTGACCTGTTGCCAGTTAACCCAGTTGTGAAAAGTTCCCCAGGGTGCATTTTTAGTAGGGCTGCCCTCTAGAAGTCGACCAGTTGAATCATCAGTCAGAGACCCTTCAAGTCGACTGAGAACAGTGACGGGTTTCTTTTCGTCCTTAAACAGACAAAAGCTTACAAAAATTAACTTTAAGAATTAAAAAATACATTTTAATAATTATTAAAAGGGGAATAATAAATATATACAAGTTCTACCTGGGCTATGATGCATGTTGTCTTGCTAAAAATTAAATGCGCTGAAGAAAGCTGAAGCTTTGAAGCTTTATTAAACCTAATTCTGCTCTTCGTTTAGTCAGACATCCAACACTGCTCCAAACGAGGGAGCTGACTTTCAGTTTAGACATAACGGCTGTTTGCGGTGAAGGAGAAACGGATCGAAGACGTTTGTTTTATTATAATTCTGTTACTTTAGAACCTGAATTACAGATATTTATATTTATTCATCTACAGCTACGATTATCTTTATTTAAGGATAAGTACAGTCACTTAAAATGCCTGCCCATAAACGAGAAATAATTATTTCAGTGCGGGGAATATAATAATTAACTGTTTCAGGTTTACCATTCTTCTCTTCATCTATAAATAATTTAAATATGGACTAATCTGGTTTTATTTAGCCGTTCATTATTCATGAGAGATGAAAGGCAAAGGGTCCTCCTACTGAAGAAGCTGTTAGAAGTGAAATTAAAAAGACTATAAGCTATAAGGCTAATGTTTAGCATAAATGCGAGCTGCTGCCCGGTGCTATATCCTGTAATTAAATCAGGCTCCAGTTCAGATCGATCATCATACACCCCGCCTCTTTTAGTTCAGAAATATGTTCGGGTCCAGCCCTAATTTTTAGCATGACACAACTTCTTCAGTGTTTTGTTGCCCAGTGTCAAAATGAGCACATATTGTTCAAAACACAGTAAATTTCAACATTTGATATGTTGTCTTTATAATATTCTCAATTTAAATGATTTGCACATCAATGCTCTTAGACTTTACATTTTGCACAGCACAGCGTAATACATTTTTGACCATGAGTAGGAAAATGTCATTTATCAGTCGAGCTGATAATAATCAATTGCCATTTTTCATTTCTCTTTGAATCCTCAATGCATCTGTGCATACCTTATACAGGGCTAGAAAAGGTCCTACACACTGAAACAATAAAAGTTTATTCTCAGACTCAGCAGTGTTAACTAATGTTCCTAGTCTTGCTCTTGTGAGTTTGCTCTCTAACTCAACAGAGAGCACATTACTATCAATGCACCCACGAACTGACCAACATGCCAGTTAGACACTAATCTAAAAAACTTTAAGTTCAGCTCCGTCATAATTTAAGACAACTCATATTACATTCTGCCTAAACTATTCTACTGTCGTATAGTCAGGGTCCAGTTTTTGGGACCCCCTTTTCTGCATCTATATCCTGCCCCACACCTGATCCAGCTCAGGAAATTACTTGTTGAATGTTTACAAGTGTGTCAGGCCAGGGAACTGTTGAAACTGGTCTGGAGTTAAGACCCAATTTAGACAACTCTGGGTGGCTGCATGGCAGCTTCTAAGTATGCCACGTGACATGCAATACATTCATTGCACTAGGCAGAAGTAGGCAGCCAACCAGGGCCCCCATGAGCCAAGAAATACAAATGAGATATATGTGTATGTGTTGATCTTTTCTAAAATGTATATTCATAATAACTAATAAACATTTTTTATTTTAGTAATAAATAGAGGAATTTACAGATACCACCTGATTTGTGAAGGTTGCCTACTTCATATGCATCTTTTCCAAGCTGATGAATAATCAAAGGAATTTAACTAACAAGACATTATGGGCAGTTTGCTGGAGCCTATCCAAGTGCTCATTGGTGCAAGGTGGGCAACATTTTGGACGGGCATTTACTGTATTATGAAATGACAAACATTCATTTCATTTAAACTTCTAGATAACATAGTTACAATACAATGCAGCATTTTAGTCAAGGACTTTAATCATTCTTACTGTGCAAGTGCAGAACCTATTATAGAATCAGCTGGAATGTACAGAGACATTAATGAGTTCTGAAATGAATGTCATTCTAACATATTCCAGTCTTTCCAATTAACTACTGTGACCAAAATACGTCCAACATAAGAAATCCTGAAAGCATCGAGGGGTCCCAGACAGTTGGGCTGAAATATTCAGGAAATACAATCATCTCATGGCCACTCCATCACAGTCCTGGCAGTTCAAAGTACCCAGGTGTGCCCAAAATGTTGAGCTCCAGCCCTTGAGTACTTGGGCCTGATTCCAGCTCAAGGAAATTATGCCTCTCCCCATTTTTCCTTGTTACCTCTACCTGGAAAAATCTGTGTTGAGGGTTCTCACAGTTGTCACATTTAAATTACACAGTTGCCCAGCAGTTGCTCAGTGTGTACCTAAAGTTTAGCCAGACTTTTTCAATTGTGGCCCTTGGAAAAATGACAATGACCCGGCAGTTTGTTTATCACCACATCATGAATTTTCCAAGTGGAAAGAACCAGATGAAGTGAATCAGAGCTCCCTTAATTGGACCGGGACTGAACTTCACTTGCCATTTGATGAAAGCTGAGGTCTGCAGTACTCTGAACATTAATGTGGAAGGCTGCGCTTTAGTCCGTCGAAATGCTACAATGATATAAATACACATGCTCATATTAAGGTAGTTTAGAAGTCTTCTTACATAACTCTATTCAATGAGTAATGACTGAAAATGCCTGGCTATAGTCAAGGGCAGCTTGGGTTACTTCACTTATGAGATTTGCATATAAGCCAATTAATTGTTAATAAGTCCCATATGTATTATTCTATTCAGTATTTAAGTGCCAGTGTTCTTCATATCAGCACAATTCCCCTGATGGAAACGTATCCAACATGCCTCTGAAAACGTGTAACGGTTACACTTATGAGACTTTAATTCACAAAAGACTTTTTTGTGCCATGTAAATATGGAAAAAGCATGAGGATTTCCCGCATATATCCAGATGTCTTAATTTAACGGAACACCATCCACTGACAGTGTAATAGCTCCCAGAGAAGAGTTCCCCCGAATAGTAATTTGCTTGTCAAAAGATTTCCTTCTGATTCTTGACCAATGTCTTATTAAACCCAAAAGCGAAACTGGTCTTTGTAGCATTTTATGAGTTTTAATGATCATCCTGAGAGCAGAGTAACATAAAAGTGCCCCCTGTCTCTATACTGGGAAGAAAGATGGTGCTGAAATTATACAGCTTAACTGGAAACATCACTTCATTGTCACCTCATATATCATGCTCTAGATGGTCTGTACTCAAGAACTTTAGCCGAAGGACCAAAGAGGGTTGCTTGTTTTCCAAGTTCTCTTTATTAAAGATAGCAGTACATCTCAATACACGTCTTCAAAAGACAAATAAGTTAAATCAAGAGCATGGAATACAAATACCGACCTCCTTAGGGAGCTCCATGGAGATGAAAGCAGTATATCGTCGCTGTCCAATTAAAAAACATGTATCTCCACTTTTGTCCATATTTACTTTTATGCATCATTTGAATCCATCAGCTGCTGTTTACACTGAGCGAGGATCTCATGATAAATGGACCAACAGAAATGGCCCAAAACTGTTTGGAAAGATGTCTGGTTCCATTGACTTCCATTCAAATTCAGTATGGTTTTTGGGCTCTCCTGTAAAGTTGCCATTTTGGAGATACTTGTTTTCCTTTGGACAGCGACGATATGCAAGCCTAAAAAACCTGGATACAGGATAAACAATGTATAAGGCTGCTCAGCCTCTGTCTGAAAATTGGACAGGATGTTAGCATTGTATAGAAAACAATAACAGGGCTGAATTATACCCCTGCAGCTGCACATTTGGGCCTTATGTGTCGATGTTCAAATAAATGTCCGCCAACACACTTACATGTAACATGAACATGTGAAATAGGTGGCAGAGTCTGAACACGAATATTAATGTTACTGTTATTCCATTATTTTGATAATGAGCCCTAGAAATGTTTGTAACATGGCTACTCTTCTGCTAGACAATTCTCATGACGGAAATAGACTTCCAAATGACTTTGTAGTTCTGAGTATTTGGTTTCATTGTCCTAGATTCTGTGACGTTTATAATCCAGAGCTCTGCAGATTTACCAGACGTATTTTTGTAGGTGTGCTTTGTAACCTTTTATGAGCTACCATAAAGTGTCTACTGATGCATTCGTATGCATCTTTGCAGAGGTATAACCAAGCCTTTAGATTCAATGTTAGTGTATGAAATGATGTGAGGTCTTAGTAAGCGCCCTAGAGGTCTACTACCGGACCCGACTCTTGTTGGGTTTGGGTTGGGTGACTTTTCACATGCAACATAAGGCTTATATCACAGATAGGTTTGTATCGTCTCATGCATGCTTGCTTTCTTGCTCCAGAGTATAAAAAGTAGGTGGACATGGGCGTGGTAGTGGGGGGAAAAGTGGACCTGACTAGGGCCCGAGTAGAGAGAGGGGCCCATTTTTTTTGCTCGCGTTCCTCGTGTACTGGCATGGATAGGGGCCCACTGACATTGAGAGTGTACAGGGCCCAGAATTTGCTGCTACGCCCCTGGACATGGCCTTGAACGAAACCATGGATGATGTGAGGAATGTGTTGTTGGAAAGGTCACAGCAGAATACAATGTGCATGCTCAGGTTCATCTTTCCAATTTGGCAGTACCAGCCAGGCTGGGCTAGGTTAAGTCTTGGGTATGGCAGACCTCTAGTTAGCGCTACTGCTATGGTTAGAATATGTTCTTTATTCCATATTTATTATTCCAGTAACTTCCATGCCTGAACTATGCTACAAGCTAATACAATAACACAAGCTAATGTGAGCAGTGTTAATGTAATGTGTTGGTGTCCATGGGTACTTGTGTTCCAAACGTCAGACTATATTGGTTATATGCAACTACCATCAAGTAGCTTTACGCCTTTATTTGTAAAGGCAAAGGCAAAGGTTATGTGTTCAAAAGCGCTATGTGAAATGAGCTCAAGCTTTTCTACACCCAATTAAAATAAAAATAAAAACATTACCAATGTAGCTGTCTAGGCTAATATCCCTGAAACAATTCTGCAATAGACTGCCATGGAAGATGTCAGTAATATCCTCAGAGTATTTTCCATGATAAAATAAAAATATATATAGTCTTTCTCATCTATACAATTTGACAAATTGTCATTGTCTGTAAAGGAAAAAAAAATCTTTTAAAACATTAAAAGTTTGCATTATTTACATGGATCAATGCCAAATAGCACCTCTTTACTCTTTGGATGTTTGCCATGATAGTGCAGCCAAATGAACGCTAAGACTTTTAATGAACACAGTAAAAAGGTCGTAGAATGGTAGCAAGCCATGTTCACATTGACAAATAGAAAATAAGGCTATGGCTTGGCTTAACACCGCAGTTCCTTGGGCATGGAATGAGTAGACCAAATTTAAAATGGCTATTTAATACACATGAAGGTATGTACCCTTCGAGTCAACCCCCATCACATTTCTGGCTGTGCATCGGTAAAAGCCTGCATCTTTCGGCATGGGGTTCTGGATGATAAGCGAGCCCTGAGGGTGTAGGTACTTGTTTCCAAATATCCGTGGCTGAGGATTGGCGACTAACCGTGTTCTGTCTGGAGTCTCCCATGCCACCTCTGCTTTCGGGATGCCAACAGCGGCGCAATTCAACTGAACGGCGACTCCTCTTCTGGCATATGTGGAAGGAGCAGGACCGCTGGTGATCCGTGGTGGGTATGCGATGATGATGACTTGGATTGCAAGCAAGGAGCTTCCATACTCGTTAGCAGCACTGCAAGTGTAAGAACCTCTGTCATAGACTGACGCCTGGTGGATGGAAAGCGTTCCATTTGGTAGAACGGCGTAACGGCCTGCCCGCTGGGGTCGGTTCAGAACCACTCCACTTGGTAGGGTCCAGGTAAGGCGAACAGGCTCAGTAGTGGACAGGCAATGCAATAGCAGGTTTTCACCATTTACGACACTAATAGGCGAGTTGTACTTGTTGTTGATCTCTGGCTTCCGCCCTGGCATCAGCACCACAGTCCTTTCAACCACTCCACCAGAATTGCGCCCTAAGCAGCGGTAAGTTCCTGCCTCTGACAGTGCAGGGTTGTTAATCACCAAGGTCCCATCAGGCTTAAGGAGGAACTTGTTAAACTGGGAACCAGCCATAATCGGAGCACCACCAGGAAGTATCCAGGATATCTGTGGGGCTGGGGAACCCTCAAAAGAACAGTTTAGGGTCATGCTCCGGCCTACAGTTAGAGTGAGGGATTCTGTTTGTGGACCCCTGAGCCTCGGTTTCTCTATAACGTCTGTTACATCAAGTTGAACAATCAGTCGAGCTTCTCCACCTTCATTACGGGCAATACAGGTTAACTGGGCTGCATCGGTTGCCCTCAAGGAACGGATATCAAGAGTGCCATTTCTGTGAACTGTCATCCGACTTCCATAGTACGGTGATGGGAGGACAATGTTCTCTGGGAGAACCCACATCACACGAGGAACAGGGATGCCTGTAGCCTCACAGTGTATGAGTCTACGTTGATCCCTCACTGCTGACACTTTCAAGAAGTTCGTGGAGCCTCTCAAACCATTGATGGCAGGAGATGAGACCAGGATTTCCAGCCTGGACACTTTACGATCTTGTCCCGCGCTGTTCCTGGCTAGACAAGTGTAATTCCCACCATCAAAGCGCTGCACATTTTGAATGACCAGCGTCCCATCATTATGGATCGTATACTTGTCCGAGGCTGAAGGGATTGCTCTAGTGGTTGGGGAGAACCACAGTATTACAGGGTTAGGCTCTCCTTTGGCACTACACCTCAGTGAGACTGACTCACCATACATGACTCGGACTACCTCAAAGGTTTTGTTTCGGATCACAGGAACTTCAGCCACCACCCTCACATGCACTTTCATTTCATCCTTTCCGATCTGGTTTTCAGCATAGCATGTGTAGTCACCTTCCTCATGTATCCCCACATCGTTGAAGAAGAGCGTGCCGTTGTCAAAAACCACGTACCTGCGGCTGCGGCCACCGCCGCTGCTGTCCGATTTCATAATGCTGTTGATCATAGTGCCATCGGGCAGAGCCCACTGAATCTTCGGGTTTGGTAGACCGGATGCCACACAATCCACTTTCAAGTCTTCCCCGTATGTCACTTTCTGATTAGCCTGGTTTCTCTGTTCGATCTTTGCTGGCTTCGTCAGGACATTGACCTTGAGGGGCACGTAATCATCTCCCATTTTGTTACGTGCAACACACAAATAGTTGCCCTCGTCTTTCTCCGTGACCGAGTGCATGGTAAGCGATCCATTGGCAAACACCTTGATCCTTGGATCATAGCTGGAAAAAAGATCATTTTGAGGGCATCATTATTTAGTCAGCTGTTTACCATAAATAACTGACATGCTCATGTCCATCAGTTAATCCAGCATAACAAATGACAAAAATATGAGTTTGTAGAGTTACCCTGGAGGAGCATCAAACTTTTTTTCACTACATGTAATTTGTAATTCTCTTTCATTACAAACCAAACCTCCTATTGTTTTGTTAAAAATCATTTAGTGAGAACGTTCTACATAATTCATAGACATTTTTATGGTGATGTCAACAAAAGCAGTTCAGAATGGTTTGATGTGAAGTGTTTTATTGTAAAGAAACTTTCTAATTTAGATTTCTTAACCGTGGTGGTGACGAGAACCAGGGAATGCAATGTCTACAGTTCAAATCCAGCCATTTTATAAACCCACCAAATGACCATGTAACTCTGGCTATTGTAATACAGTGGTGATGAGAACCAGGGGTTGCAATGTCTACAATTCAAATCCAGCCATTTTATAAACCCATGTAACCATGTAACTCTGGCTATTGTAATACAGTGGTAGGCACAGTAAGTTATCCTTGGGTATTATATACTTTAAAGGGGGGGTTATTATGAAACCTCACCTTCAGTGCACATACATCTGAAGTGCTTACAACCTCACAAACTGAGAAATAAGAAACCCAATCATATTTGGCGGCTGTCTAGACCAGAATGCATGGGATTCAACAAGCCATTCAGATTTGGCTCCTTATCTTAAAACTATCTTGACAAAAATGCCTCAGCATTCCAACTGCAAATTCGTATCCGTTTCATGTGAGGCAGATTTTAGAACCTCCTAAAAGTTTCTGTAGATTGGAGTAAATCACATCAGACCACTCTGAACAACTTTGCCAACATCTTGACAGTTTGATGATGGAAAATGCATGTGTGTATTCACTTTTTAGTCGCATGGTCCAAACAATTTTTGAGATATTGGCCAAAGGAAAATGAAATATCTACATATTAATAGCACATTAAGGACATCTGTGAATCTTTGTTTCACTGCATATGTGTACACTTCTTTATTTATGTGTGTTAGATTTAAAGTTACAGTAATGATAAAATGTGAGTGTCATATATATCTGACTTGATGCTAGAAGTTCTGTCTTTTAGTAGCATAAACTGCTGCTGCATTGTTGGTAAAAGTCCTGACAAGTCAGGCAATCAAATACACAGCATGTTTACTGAGTGTATGCATCCGGCAAGTTGATGGATTTATGTTTTGGAGGGCGGTTTGTTGAGCTGTTTACAATGTGTTTACATTACCTGTAATGAGCATCCACAAGCTTTTTGGATGGAGTTCTCCAGATGACTCTGGGCTCCGGATCTCCAGACGCAACACAGTCCAGCTGCAGCCTTCCCCCATAGGTAACATCTGTCTTCTGTGGAGATGAGGAGGTAATCCTGGCTCTGGCTGATGCAATAGTGTTTTTCACACTCAGCCTAACAGCTCTGGATGAACTCCCGACTGCACTGGTAGCTGTGCATTCGTATTTCCCTGCATCTGCCTGGCCCAACCCGCGAATGTACAGGGTCCCGTTCGGGAAAACAAAGAGGTTGCGGCCACTGACGAACTGCGAAGGCCAGAGCCGCAGGCCGTCAGGCGTAGTCCAGCTGATTGTAGGGGAAGGAGAACCTGTGGCGCTGCAGTTAATGTAGGCGGTGATGCCTGCAGGGAGACTGACATTTTCATGTCTGAGCTGTTGAATCACTGGCAGTGAAGCAGTAACCGTCAGACGGACGGATACAGTGTCAGCCCCTGCTGCATTGGTAGCAATACACTGGTAAACTCCACGGTCTGCGTAAGTAGCAGAAAGGATTCGAAGTGTGCCGTTAGCTAAGACTGAGACACGCTGTTCAGGTGAACCAGGTGAGGGGGCCTCCATATGGATCATAGCCCTATCAGGGAGCACCCAGGTGGTCCTAGGAGGAGGTTGCCCTTGGGATTGACACTCCAGTTCAACAGTATCTCCCAGGTATGCAGTTGTGTCTCGATGGCGTGGCTGTAACATTAGAGGACGTTCAGCTAAGACTACCAGAGTGACCACCTTCCTGTCTTCTCCGTACTGGTTCTGGATATTACAGAGGTACTGGCCTTGGTCCAGGGGCAGGACGTTGCGGATTATGAGCGTGCCATTATGGTGGACTTCAAACCGCTGGATCTTGCTGTTTTGAGCAATGCTGGCACCTGCAAAAAGGTATATCATAAGTGATAATGTGTAAATATTGCAGATCAGTTACAAATCAAATCACTGAGACTCAAAATCACTCAAAGGTCATCAAATGTCACCAAGCATGTTTTGAGCACCTCCATGTGTTTAAAAATCTTCAGTGGCCAAGCCTTCTGCAAATCAGTGGTTTTGGTTTCAATTAGCTTTTAATAAAGTCAAAGATATTAGCATAATGACATTTAAGTAACCGTGGTGTTAATTCCCTATTACCAAAATGTCCTGCCTATTTCATTACATGAGATAAATATGATAAATATTCATATATTAAAATGTAATGGTAAAATATGAGATATACATTAAGCCTCGTACATTTATTAGACCAATTTAAACTTAGAATTGTTATTAAGTAAATTGGTAAGTATACTGTCATGGCCCTCATCCAGATACATCTTCTGGCATATCAACGTGAATGCAACGCTATGGAAAACTGAAAATACACCTTAACAATGAAAACCATGTTTTGCACACTTTGCATGTTAAAAAGTGCCGTCAGTTGTGAAGAAATATGCGATCACATGTTCAAACGTCGCTACGGTCAGAACAAAACCTTTTTTATATTATCGACCAAAAATTCTGGGCCATTTCTTTTGATCCAACCAGCATCAAATTCATACACAATGTAAAGGGCAACAAGCATTTTACAATTTTGACTAAATCTAAAACAAAAACCAACGGCAGGAATATGAAAATGGGATGTTTACATGTGGTTCTGCTCACTTGTAAAATTTGACTTTGCTGTATAAGTATGTCAGAAGACAAGCCTGGTGATATTAGGAAAGGAAAATTAATTTCACACATTGTGGTCCAAAGATAATATAGGAAAAACTGAGATACAAAGAATTGAATGATACAAATTATTTTAATAATAATTAAATATTTTAATAATAATTAATAATAATTAATTTCAGTTCAGTGAAGTGGTCACACTATACTGTGGGTCCCTTACAGCGTATCTATATATTTAATTATTAATAATCTTTTTGGTGAAACTCAGTTGTTTGTCGTTAATGGTAAACTTTGAATTAAGTTTAGTTTAGGTTTTTGTGTTGAACGTGGTGTTAAATTTAGTGTAAGATATTGTCCCAACAGTAAGCATGATGATATGCAACTCAAAGTTCCTTTGCATTTAATACATCGTCGCTGTCCAAAGAAAAACATGTATCTTCATTTTTGATGATTTTCACTTTTATGCCTCATTTGATCACATGAGCTGCTGTTTACACTGTGTGGAAATTTCATGAAGAATGGACCAACAGAAATGGCCCAAAACAGCTTGGAAAGATGTCTGGTTCCATTGACTTCCATTCAAATTAGAGGAGGTTTTTGGGCTGTCCTGTAAAGTTGACATTTCAGAGATACCTGTTTTTCTTCGGACAGCGACGATATATTTAGTGGAATGTGAGGTGTGAGGGTTGAAGAGTGAAAAAATATTACCCCGAACATTTAACATGCAGCATTTTAGCAAAGCTTGAAAACAAGCACTGGCAAATCTGTTTTCACACTATGTCTACATGTCAGCCTCGCCTAAAGCTTAACTTCAATAACTAAAGGCAATATTTCTGGTCTTTTAATTATTCCCAAAGCAATTATGGAATTTCTGATGAGAACAGCACATTCTCAAGTAAAGAAACATTCCTGCATGTCTTTTGCCACAGTTGCATGACCTATGACCTCATTTTTGACCTTTTTCTTCTATAATCATAATACAACACTAAAAACAATCACAAAGGAAACAATATTACATCCTGCCAGCATATGAACTCTCAGTTTCCTTCTGTAAAACTATTAAATATGTATTTAAAACTTGCATACCTGTGGATACCTTTGTCCAGGACAGGAAGGGACTAGGCTCTCCTACAGCCACACATGGCAGATAGGCATCCGACTCAGCCTGTGCTGTCACTGTGTTGATATCCGTGCTGGTAATCCTAGGCTGTCCTCTTCTAGCTGCAACAACTGCTGTTTGATGAACTCCTCCAGATGCAGCATGGTGGAGAGTGGATGCACCTCTGCTCTGAGTATTTGACCTTCCAGGTATGGTTAGCTTTGGAAGGGATGGAACTGGGAATTCTGGGCTAGCTGTTGGAGCTTGTTTGACTGTGCTTTGTGATTTTGGCTCTGTGGTGCTTAAAAGAATGTTAGTATCTGGCTTAGTATCTTCTGACTGACCCACAGAATGAGACACAGATGGCCTGAGTCTATCAGGTGCTGAGTTTAGAGCAGGCCTGATAATGATCTTTGGTTCTGTTATAGCAGCTCCTTTGTTGTGTCTGTCAGGTATGTGGTTTGTACTGTCAGGTATCACTGTCTTCCCCTCAGGCCTATTTTGGAAGGATACATGTGGAGGACCCTGAGAGGGTCTCACTGTCTTTGTTGTTGTTGTTGGTGGTGGTGTTGGTGTTGGTGTTGTTGTTGTTGGTAGTGGTGGTGGTGCTCTGGTTGTTGCTGGGAATATTTCTGATGGAGTTGATGATGGTTCTGTCATTGCTGATGTCACTATAGCATTCGTAATGGTGGGGACAGGGATGCCATCTTCTTTGAGATATTCATTTTCCTCTACAGGCTTCTCAAATTGGGCTGTAGCTTCTTCCCAGTCTCCATCTGTTGAAGCCCTGCTTAGCGTTGTTATGGTGGTTAACTCAGATCCTTGAGCACTTTGGGAAGTTGCAGGCCCCTCTGTCGTAACCTGAGGGCTCTCATAAAGGTTTGCTTTTGTTGAGCCACTAGGGATTTCTGAGTCATGGCTTTCAGTGATTTCATGCTTGTTACTCGGGGCAGATGAGGAGAAAGGCCTCAGTGGAAAGTCCCTCGCAAGCTCCGAGGATGGAGGCACATTTTCAGCATCGCTGGGTTTGTATTGATCCCCGGCTTTGTCTGAAGCCGCACCTGGTATCGCTTCTGGTTGCACGTGAGGGCTCTCGAGGAATGTGTCGGCTGTGTGTCCTGTAGCGCTTTCCGTTTCTGCCTCTTCAAAAGCTGTAACTGCAGGAGGGCGGATGCTTGTAAACCCCTCTTTCTCAGCTGTTGTGGACAGAGCATTGTGAACCAGAGGAGATAATGTGGTAACAGTTTCAGTGTTTATCTCTGTTTCTCTGTGCCCTGTATAACCCAAGGAATCTGACTGAGGCGCAGACACCATTGTGGTGCTCATGGACGTATGAGAGTGTTTAGCATATGCTGAGGGTGTTTCCTTCACTTCTGACACTTTCTCTTGGAGTGAGGAGTCAGGGGATATGTTATTTCGGCCGTTGTATAAAGGAACTGTGTTCTTTTCATGAGTCATTTTGCTTAGTGACGTTGCTTGGCTGTCAGTAAATGGAACAGTGGTATCCACCTTGGCTCCAGTGCTCATGGCCCCTGCAGATGTTTCTATTTCAGACTGAGAGGAGGCAGTCGTCTTGGTGACCTCAGAAACTGAGGCTGAAGTTGTGGGCTGCGGTGTGACATTTGTGACGTGTGCAGACGACTTGGAGCTTTTCGATCTCGTTTTGTTCCTATTAGGCCTCCTCCGCCTGCCACCTTTCCTCGGCTTGGAATTGGATGAGTTCCTAGCACGTGAGGAAGGCGCGGGATTGGCTGAGATAATATGCTTCCCCCTTCCCCCTTTGTTTTCTAAAGTGGCTTCATTCGTTGGCGCTGCAGTGGTAAGCAGTGGAATTTCTGCAACACCATGTTTCTCTGGAGTGGAGAGTTTTTGTAGTTCCTGTGTAGCTTGCTGAGCTGCAGTTGTGGTGGGCTCAGTGAACGAGCGAGCATCAACATGCTTTTCTGTGCTTTGATCTTCAAAAGCTACAGCTGTGGTCAGTATCGGGCTATGGTCAGCCTCTTCTTGATAAAACTCTCCCCCATTTCTCAAGCTATTAGAAATGCTGAATTCATCATCATCAGCAACATTACCATCATCACCACCCTCAGACCTTGGCATTGTTGCAGTAACTTGGCTACCGACTGTTGTGTGACTTTGGCTGTCTTGGAAAAGACTTCCATATGAAGCTGGGCTCCCCACAGTGCTCAGATCAAACCACTTTGCCATGTCTTTCTCTGTCGCTGTCTGAGTAGGCTCTGGACCAATTGTGGTCTGCAAGACATATGTGCTCGATGTAAACACGTCTGAATCTGGGTTGATTTCAGGAGCAGCGATTTGGTATGTTATATGTGTCTGGTCTCCAGACCCCAAAGGTCTAATGTCCAGGCTGATCTCAGTAGTTTGGGCAGGCATTCCTGACCCTGTGACTGTATGTGCTTCCTGTGGCGGTGGGATGGTCGTACCATCTTCTGACGATCCTTCAGTCCTTTCAGGAGAGCCTGACTTCTTTGTGTGGGCAGTGTCAGACTCCCGTAATATATGTGTGCTTGTCTGAACGGAACTTGGAGTAGTTGTTTTTGGGCTGCTGCCACCGCCACGGACCTTTGCCAGAATGTTAGCCCAACGCTTTGGATCTATTTGACTGTTTGATACATTGATTCTCCTCCTTTCTACTGTGTTAGTCCTGTCAGCGCCAGGAGACGCGATTCGTCTTCTGGGCATAGCAGGCCGTCTCCAAGACTTTCTAGATGGATGTCCAGTCTGCACACTAACGTTTGGGATCCTCCTTCTCTTAGGAGTATCCCCTTGCCCAGGGGAAGCTTTTTCTTCAGGCTTCCCATTTTCATTGTCCCCAGACGCCTCCACATCATTGTCCATGGGAGCTTTTATTTTGGTGGAGACTCCTTCCGCTGGCTGAGGCCTACTGGAATATTTTCTCATGGGCATCCCTCCGGCAGGCCTTGTCAGAGTCACTTTTGTGGCAAGTGTGTCAGCACCATGTTGATTCCCTGCTACACATTTGTAATAACCGTTGTCTGACAGATGGCTAAAGCGGATGGTTAAAGTGCCATTTGAGGCCAGAAGTACCTTGGATGAGTTTGACAAGGAGTTTATAACACTGCTGTCAGGAAGGATCCAGTTTATATCAGGATCGGGAGAACCTGAGGCCAAACAGGGAAGCGAAACAGGCCCACCAGCAACTCCTGCCACAGGCTCAGCTACCCCCTCACCTCCAGGGGGTGGATTGGAAGACTCCTCAACGGTCAGACGAAAGGCCAGGACACTGATATCATCCACGACTGATGCTATACAGTAATACACACCTGAGTCTGAGTGGTCCACTGCCCTTATGTCCAAGAACCCAGAGGGATCCACTGTGATATGTTTGTCACTGCTTTGATATGGGGCCTCCACCTTGGAGCCATCAGGCAGTGACCATTTGATCACAGGGTTCCCTGAGCTGTGCACATTGCAATGCATCTCAACAGGGCTGCCCACAACAGCAGCCTGAGATATTCTGGTACTGTTTCTGGACTCTATCAAGACCCAGGTTCTCTTGTGCTGCCTCACTTCCTCTGCCTCTACCAGCTGTGTAATATGGCTGCTGAGGACAAGTCGAACCCTCTTACTTGTGGATTGGGGTCTGTTCAACTGTAGGTCCAGCGACGGCTGCATCACCCATGCAGGTTCTGCCTTGATGTTGACTTTCACCCCGGTGTAGTAGAGAGCATCTTTTTCCACATCCTGCCGATATCTGTAACTAATATGAGGATCTTTGCTTAGCATCATCTCCCTTTGCAGATGGGCAGGTACATCACTGTAGTAAGCAATGAGTCTCCATAGTCTCTCATAGTTGGCCCTGTCAATGGGGCACTCCAGATCCAACCTCAATGAGACATTTGTACTTATCTGGTGCTGGTTCACATGGTCCCAGTTAATTCTGGTGGATTCCGTGGGTTCGTTAACATGGCAGCGGAGATCAACTTTGTTTCCATGTTCGTCCGACAGCTCTAGTGAAATGTTGCCTAGAGGCTGTCGGAATTCTGCTAAGCTTATAAGCTCACTCTCTGTGTCTGAAGAAGAGGTTCTATGAGGGTTGCTAATGATGGGACCACTACAGGTTGGATCATCTAGTTCCTGGAGGTCTTTTTTCTGTAGGCGTTTGGGAGAAGAACACATAGGGCACAGCTGGCCTCCAGCAAGGGCTCTGTCTTTTTTGCATTTGAGCACACCTAGTGAGAGAGAGAGAGAGAGAGAGAGAGAGAGAGAGAGTGGAGGAGAGATTAGGAAAATGTAAAGAGAGGTTGCTGGTAACTAAAGCCTTTGCTGAACTAATTGGAAGTATGTATGGAAATTCATTACAGGAAAAAAACAACAATGGGAATTCATCCCTATGGAAGTCCATATGTACCAATTTATCATCCAACTGCATAAACCATGTATTGCTTTAACAGTGAGCATAATTCATATTTGTTGCCAAATATACGCTAAGATTAATAACGGAATAATAAGCCTGCAGAGTAAGCCATTTCTTATTTCTTAATGACCCTGAATGCTGTAATTATTGTTATAAATGTATTATGAAAGTAGAATAAATGGCCTTTCATCTACTGCACTTTGTAATTACAGTGTAATTACTCTTCTAAAACAGTAACTACCTGCTGTACTTTTGCTCCAGTCTTTGAACCACTTCATTCTGCAGTCACAGCTCCAGGGGTTGTCATGCAGGAAGAGGTTCTCCAAATGCGGCATTCCGGCTAACATCTTCTGAGGCAGTGTAGTCAACCCATTTTCTGACAAATGGAGGTTCTTGAGGGTGGACACTGGAAAGTATCCCAATACAGAGAGAGTTGCAAAGGTAGCTGGATGGAGTTGCTGGAGCTGGTTGCCTTCTAGTTGCAGTAGACGGAGAGAAGTGAGACCTTGGAAAGCATCTGGGTGGATAAACTCCAATCGGTTGTGATCCAGGTGCAGCCTGGCAAGGCTCCAGAGACCCTGGAAGGTTCGCCTGCTAATTACCTTTAGCTTGTTGTAGCTCATCTTCATCATCTGAGAAAAAACGAGTGGTGAAATAAGAAAGCAGGCCGTGTTTATTGTCAGTAATCTCTTCCTGATTAAACAGGGCGGATATAGAGAGATTACTTATACCCTACACACCTGAAGGGATACCAGGTCTCGGAATGCACCGTCCGGAATGTTATGGACATCGTTTCCATGCATCATGAGGAGCTCTAGTTTCCGCATACCGGCGAAAGAGCTAGGAGTTATTCGGTTTATGCTGTTGAACCTGCAAAAAGAAAAGAAACAAAAATAATGAATAGCTGTGTGTTTCACCAAATCTGGCTCTAGGCTGTACACTGTGTCTAAACGTATTCAGACCCTTTAGTGAAATCTGACTACTTTTAGGTGAGCCCATTGCTGACACATGTAATTAATTGTCCCCCCAGCCTAGGGTCATTACGCCAAATGTCAAATGTCAACTAGAGGGCTATAAAGCCTCCCAGCATTCTCTGGAACTGCATTCCCTGGAGTGAGGGAGCTTCCTTCCAATGCATTTGGAGTGGCCTTGGTGATCCAGAGTGTCAGCACTAACATCACCAATGCATTTTGCGACTGAAGACACAAGATCCTCACAGCAATGTTTCAAATTCAGTGTC